>PVJH01010020.1:16959-75937 GCA_004026705.1 Nesogale talazaci
CTGTCCTTTCAGCTTTGGATATCTGGTACATCCTCTGAAAAATGTACTGCATGTTTGCTGGTTTGGATCCACCAGCCCCTCTGCAGGAGAAGCTAAAGCAGTCTCTCTGAAAAGATGTAAAATCTTGACAATGGTCCAGTTATGGGGTGGTTATGAGTACCTGTGTTATCTCCTATAGCTTCTACTTGTGACATCTCTTACCTCTTGTCTTGTAAGTGGCTGCTAATTCCTAGGCTCATGCTTCTTCTATCTGCATCACACTTCCCCGTGGAGGCCCTGCCAGACTTTTCAGACACAGAGCCCTTCAATGTTGGGCAGATGTAGACCAAAAGAAAGATCTCCTGGAAACGGTTAGGAGTTGTGTGAGGGGAGCTGGAGAGTACTCACTGTCTCCTGTTGACTCTGAGGAGTCTTTTCCAACCCCACTCCCCACCTGAGAGTCTATCTTTCTTGGGCTCACCACTGACAAGGCCAAAATCCAACCCCTCTTTTCTCACACACTCTGGGACATGCTAGGATTTTCAAAGGGAAACTGACCTCAGAGCTAAGGGGTCTCCAAAGGAAAATGCATCAAAACAAAATGAAAAAGAACACAAAACAAAACCAACTTCACACACGTACACAAGAGACCAAAATACATATGCACACATTACACCCAGGAAATAAATAAATAAAAGGGAGGACAGCTAAGAACAGTCAGCTTCAAAGCGATGGGCTGGCCACGTTCCAGCCGGCTCTCTTTGGTCTGGGATGAGTTGATGTGCTTCTCCGTGACAGTGAAACTCCCCCGTCTATAAGTGCCTTTCACATCAGCCTCCCTGCCACCCTGATATTGACTAAGAAGGAGAAAAAAATAACTTCATTAGGGGGTCCATTTGGCAGCAACATCTCCCTCCTTGGATGGGGCCCAAGATGAACCAATGTTATATTAAAATATTTCCCTGGAATGAAAGTGTTCCCACCCAGGCGGTACCCTTTGCTCTCAGATCCCCCTCCCACCCCCCAGTGCCCAGACTTTATTAAACCTCAGCACCTGCTGCCTGGATCTTCCAGGATTCATCCTCTTCCAGCTGCTCATCCAACTCTTTGACTCTGCTTCCCTGAAGCACTCTCCACCTGTTCACAGGGACATGGTAGCCTAGCTTTTGCTTGTCTACCTCTAGAGAAATGCTAGAGAGCCCTGCCATGCAATGTTGTTCTCAAGATATTGCCAACCATTGGGCGCCTTACAGGAAAGAAGAATGTCTCGTCTCAGTTTGGTGTTTAGTAGTCCAATATCAGGGTGCTGGTAGGAAATGCTGCATTTTCTCCAAAGGCTGTGGAGCATCTTTAGCAGCTCTGCCAGATTTTTGGTAGCCCAAGAATTCCTTGGCTTGTAGCTGCATCTTCCCTCTGTCTGCCCTTGGGTTTCTTCTCTTTCACTGGACAAAACTAAGATAGGATATTAGGATCACCCTACTCCAATGTGACCTTATGGTAACTGCTTATTATTTTCAAAGATCCTATTTGCAAACACAGTCCCATTGGGGGCTACTAGGGGTTGGGAGTTCAACATAAAGTGTGGCAGAGCACAGGTCCATCCAGAATACCAGGTAAGGAAAGCAGAGCATGTGAGGAAGAAGGGCAAACTAGAATATTAAGGAGGGTCGATGCGAAAGTAATATTTGAGCAAAGCCTGAAAAAAGTGAGTGAGTGGTCTCTGCCACTGTCAGTGGGACAATGTTCTGGGCAGACAGAAGAATCAGCACAAAGACCCAGAGGTGTCTAAGGAATAGCTAGGCATCCAATGAGGAGACGTGTGAGTGAAGAAGTGAGAGAGAGATAGGGATGAACAGAAGTCATGTGTAGATCATGAAGGTGCTGCAGGCATTTGACGGGCTTTGGCTTGTGCTACATGAAATGGGTGGTCATTGTGGAGGTGGAGGTGGATGAATGGCATCTTCTGGCTTATACTTTGAAAGTTCTGACCTTTAATTTATGAAACATTTAAGGAGGCCTGTTAGCACTGCTGTGTAAGCATTGGGCTGTTAACTGACAGCTTGGTAGTTTCAATCCACCAGTCACTCATCAAGAGAAAGATGAAGCCGTCTGCTCTAATAATGGGGGATAGCCTCAGTGGCAATGAGTTTGCTTGTTTATTTGTTTTGTAGGATGGCACCGAATTGTGTTAAACACGATGCAAACAATCTCTTTGAATGGTCGCAGCAACTCTTTGAGAAAGATTCTACTGCTGTCATCTTTATTTTTTAAAGTGTGGAAATTGAGTCTCAGAGAGACTAAGAGATGCGGCCTAAGACACTCAGTAAATCAAAGCAGCTAATTTTGAACCCTACCCTTTCTAACTCCAAAGTTAGAGCTTTCGACAGACCTCAAGGGAACATACCTGGCCTTAATTCTAGTTGAATTGAGAAAGACTTTGCTCTTCAGCTACTTAGCAAGTCATATTTGAGACAGATAAGGCCTGCACTGAAAATGGAGACCCACCTTGGTTCTCTTTTAGCTATCTTTACACTGGGTATTTCACTTACGGCTTGGCTGAATTTTAACCCTTCTTCTTTACATATGATACACCAAATTTAGTGCTCATAAGTTCCTGTGCAATGTGAAGACACTAATTAAACTCAATAATTGCTTAATAAAATGCCTTTTCAAATCTTGGGGTCAATAAATAGAGTTAGACTACTGTGATAGACCTTTACCCGCTCCCTGCTCAGTCTCTTTCTGAATAAGGTGAAACATGTGTCTTTGGCCAATTGGGAGGGATACTTCTTGGGCACCCCCGAAAAAGTAACATGACCGTATAGCTTTAGGATTCAGAAAATATCCCAACATCCTTATACAGATGGATTCAACTGGTCAGAATGTAAAACCTAATTTACTTGACAATGCTTGGTCCACATAGAACCATTTGGGCATGAATCTGAGGTGAGTATTAAGTGTATGTTGAAATTCAAACCCACAGTACCTATGAGTGTAATCTTATTTGGAAATATAATCTTTGAAGATGTCACCAATTAAATCCACCTGAGATTTGATTCGTTGTTATTGCTAGGTGCCTTCAAGTCAGTTCCGACTCACGGCCACTCTGTGTGCACCAGATGGAAACCTGCTCTACTCCTGAACGATTCTCAAAATTCCAGTTATGTTTGCGCTCCTTGCTGCAATCATCTCATTGAGACCTTTCTCTTTTTCTCTGTCCTCCCACTTTGCCAGGCATCTTGCCCTGCCCCATAGACTAGCCACTGCTGACAATGTGTCCAAAGTATGTGAGACTCTCACCATTCTTGTCTTTACTTCCGGCTGGACTTCTTCCTAGACAGATTAGTTTGTTGTTTGGGCAGTTCCTGGTACTTTCCATATTTTTCACCAGTGCCATAGTTCAAATGCATGCATTTATGTAGGTCTTCTTTAGTCAATGTCCATCTTTTACATGCAGATGAGGTTGTTGAAAATACCGTGACTTGAGTGAGGACCATCTTCATTCTCAAGGTGACATCTGTGCTTTTCAATACTTGGAAGAGGTATTGTGTAGCAGTTATTCAATGAATTACGTCATTTAATTTCTCAACTGCTGCTTCCATGCTTCCATGAACATTGAACCAACCAGACAAAATCCTTGACAATGTCAATATGTTCTCTGTTTATCATGACGTTACCTATTGGTCTAGTTGTGAGGATTTGGGGTTTTGGTATGTTGGGTAGCAATACTGAAGAATGGAATCCTTGCTCTTTATAAGAAGGTGCTTCAAGTCCCCACTTTCAGCAAGCACGATGTGTCATCTGCTTATCACATTTGTTAATAAAACTTCTTCCAATCTTGGTGCCACATTCATCCTCATATAGTCTAGCATTTTTGCTGATTTGCTCAGCGCACACATTGAATAAGTATGGTGAAAGGCTACAACCCTGATGCACACCTTTCCTAGTATAAATTATGCATTCCTTCTGTTCATACAGCTGCCTCTGAATCCATGCACAGGTGCCTCAGGAGCACAGTGAAGTGTCAGAGAATTCTCATTCATCTCAAGGCTTTCTGTAGTTTATGACCCACACAGTTAAATGCGTTTGCATAGTTAATGAAATACAAATAAATGTCTTTCTGATATTCTCTCCTTTCAGCCCCAATCCATCTGATATCCCTTGTTCTATATCCTTTTCTGAATCTGGCCTGCCCATGTACTGCTGCAATCATTGTTGGATGGTCTTCAGCAAATTTTTGCTCACATGTGACATAAATGATATTATTCTATAATCAGCACAATCTGTTGTATCACTGTTCTCTAATCTAGTGTGACTCAGAATCACTACCATTGAATGAAATCTGACTCACAGCTCTCCTATAATGCAGAGTAGATTTGTCCCGTTGAGTTTTGAGACTTTAGATCTTCATGGAAGTGGAGGGCTTCATTTCTCTCCTCAGGAACAGCTGGTATGTTTGATCTATTGACCCTGCAGTTAGCAACTCACTGCATAGCCCAGTACACTGTCGAAGCGCCTCTAAATGGACTAGGATCCTTGCAAAAGAAAAAGATACAGAGAGGCACAAAGAAGGAAGAGAGCATGATGCCAATGGAGTTAAGCTGCAGGAAAGCTAAGGAATACCTAGAGTTATCAGAACCTAGAAGAGATGGGAGGGTTCCCCCCCTAGAACTTTCAGGAATAGCATGACCCTACTGATAACACTGATCTAAGATTTTTACCTGGATACTGTTAGGCAATAAATGTTTTTAAAAGCCACCCAATTTTTAGCACTTTAATACAAAATCCCGAGAAGGCTAATACAATCAAGGAGGGGGTGGGGAATAGATGGGAAGGTGAGGAGAAAGATATCTATATCATCTATTTGGCAGCTCTGCTGGCATAGGATGCATTAGAGAGCTATCTTAAAAGAACTGAGATAGATCCAAGGGCCTTGATTTCCAGCCACTTTTGGACTAGAGTTTCTCTGTGATGAAAGCAAAACATTTAAAACATAGTTGCTATTTGAAGTACCCCTTTGAGCATAGAAGGTCATAAAAATGGGGGAAAAACAGGAGCACCCCTAATTTCTGTTATATGAAACACTTAGGAAACTTCCTCAGGTTAATTATATAAGGGGAACAGTTCTGAGGGAGAGAGAGAGAGATAGAGAGAGAGAGAGATGGTAACATTCCTTCCCAGGACAGGATCCTCTATAAGAGACTCAGCCTGGTTACTCAGATAAGCAGTCACCCAGGACACTGTAATCTAGGATGAATTTAAGACATGTTAGGACCTGAAGCATTGACCATCTGCAGTGCCTGCTCCTCCTCTGAGTATACATTCAAGTGGGATATGGTGTGTGTGTGTGTGTGTGTGTGTGTGTGTGTGTGTGTAGAAGCCTGAGTGGTGTATTGGGTATACTTTGGGCTGCTGATCATAAATTCAGCAGTTCAACACCACCAGCCTCTCCTCAGGAGAAAGACAAGGCTTCCGATTTCTGTGCAGAGCTCCAGCCTCAGAAACATACGGGGAAAGGCTAGCCCGTCCTGTTGGGGCCCTTTGAGTCGGAATCCACTTGCTGGGTGTGAGGTTGTTTTGTGTGTGTATCTTTGCTATCCATTTTCTAACTTCCTTAAATATTAGTGATTAGATGCAAAATTATATGACAGTTTAGCAGAATGTGATGAAATAGATTGTGCATTTTAAATGATTGGGGCGGTAAGAATTTTGCTCTATACCACATTTTCTGTTAAAAGACTATTTCACATATTCAAAGAAAAAGTATGAACTAAATTATTTCAATAGTCAATGTAAACCTATGTTCATTTTCCAGTACAAAAATGAACTATTACCAATTTTAATGCTTGTTTTATAATAAATGCTCTAATTATTAATGGATAAATAAAGAGATGCCAGGAGAATTCAGTAATCAGGAAACAAATACAACAATTTTCTATATTTTACTTTTAGATTAATCTTTTAATTTTAATATGTGTTAAGTTTTAAAACATTTGTTTCTATTCTTTGTTCTCACAAATTCTCCAATGATTTCATCACAATTATGCTGCCAAATAATATCTATTTTTTTACATAATAACTATAATAAATTGAGTCTTTTTTCAATCATTGTTCTATGCTAAGGGTTTTAATTCTTGTTTGGGGAAAAAGGAGCATTCTGTGTACTATTTGTGATCATCAAAGTTAGAAATATGCATAAAGCAATTTCAACATTGAGAAATATGCATTGTATTTTATCTTCCATTATAGGATCAATCACACATGACTATGTGAGTAAGATTTGTCTTACCTGAATCTGCAAGCATAGTTCTCATGAAGAATGAAATTGTTCTCCATAAAGGTGTGTATTTATGTCATCAGGATAAGCTTGCTCTAATTCTTAGATGCCACCAGGAATTCTTCCCTATGCCTAAATATTATTCAATATATCATATATTACTCAATATTATATATAATATTATTTATCATTCAATAATATTCATATTATTTCAACAGGAAAGTCTATTTAGAAAAACTTTTACCCAATGAAGAAATATTCATTGATGGTGAAACATGTGGTTACATATAAATGATCTCTAATAATCAATGACAATGTCTAGAGAGCTTCTATCATTTTCTTGTGTTTTTCTTTAATGCTATGTCATGGAAAACTATTTGATAATCAGCTGTGATTTTCAAAATATTCTCTTAAATTATGAGCTTGTTAATACTGGTGAAGAGTTGTACATGTCTTTAATTTTACTACTGAGTCTTGGAAAGCTTGACTTGTTTGATGAAAATACTGGAATATATTATCCACATATCTGACATAAACACATACTATAGTGTTTGCATTTCATTAGTGACGTTTTCAGCTTTTCTTTTGAACACTCCTATTTATGCCTGGTCCTTAGTAATATTTTCTGAGGCTTTTAGGATCCGAGTATACAATTCCAGGGTGGGTCTTGAGGCTGCAGTATGTGCTTCCCAACAGGTATTAGAAAGACATTTTTTGGGAGGCATCACTGCTCTCTGGTGGTCGTGGGAGCTACCCATCCTTGCTCCCGGAGAGCTGCTGCTGGATTTGAACCACCAAGCCAATGGGCCGCAGTACTGCACTCAACCACTATGCCACCGGGGCTCAGCCAGAAAGACATTTTAATACTCGATCATTACCTAAATATGTTTTTAAGAATGCCCACCAGTGAGTAGGAGTAATAGAAAATGTGAATAATAACTGAACAGTAGAAAAAAATCTACTACTTTGGGACAAAAATGTATTGTTCAATGGCCTACACAATTAAGCACATGTGTAGCACATGATATGAAAGTGATGCATTTGTTATACACTAATATTTTCTGTTGTATACTTTTATAGCACCCTGACATATTGGCAACATTGTCATGAGGCTGGCCTCTGCACTTAGAAAAATACATTTTGCAAACTTCACACAAATAATGAAGTACTTGCTTAGCTTCTGATTTTGTATGACTATTTAAGCTAAGTAAATGTGATAAATCACTCAACAGGTTTCCACCTGCTGGAAATAAGTATCTTAAAATAGTACTCAGTTGAGAAAGATCAAGAGTGGAATCTAAAGACAAATTGAAATATCAAGCTATACTTATTTCTCTTAAAATAGTTGGTTGAACTTTATCACTTAGTAAACTGTTTGATTCTTCAAATGTTGATTAAAACTGTACAATGGGCTGTCCCTTTCTGTGTTAACTATCATGTGACATGTGACCTGGTAAAAATGGATCATCAGCACCAAGTTCACGGAGACCCCAAGTTCCATTTAATGGGGACCTAAATTCTATATTGTTTCCATATAAAGAGAGCCCATTCTTAGAAATTATGTCAGCAACTTTGCATTGAAAGACTGTGCTCCTGACTGAGCCCCAATGGCGTAGTGGTTGTGCGCGGGACTGGGATGGAGGTTCAATTCCAGCTCCACAGGAGCAAAGGCTAGGCCTCCTACTCCCACCACCAGAGGGCAGTGGTGCCCCCCACCCAAAAAAGAAAAACAGTGCTCCAATATGGATATGCTTTATTAACAAGTTTAGTTCATGAAATAAACCAAAACGTGCATTTAGTTTAATTATGAAAACATGTAATTTCCAAGAATTGAACTTTTTTCATATTTATTAATCACATTCAAGTTCTATCAATCAGAAACTATATCCAGAGTAAATTAAATTATTTAGGCTTGAGTAGCTGGCGAAAAAATAATATACAGAGCTGACTAATGGAGAACACAGCAGTCACTCCCTCTTTTCATTGACACTATTAGCTTTGCACCCCAGAAACATATTCTGGCTACAGAGCTTTGCTTGTTTGCCATCCATATACTTTCGACATGAATTTCAAATGGTCCTCTATCATGTTGATAATCACATGATCTTCTTTCAATTCAATAATTTCCATTATTGGAAAGAAAATTATGCCATAAAACAAAATATCTATTTTTGTTATTTATAGGGTCTGCAAATGTGACACTTTCAGATTCTAAAATAGTTTCATTTTCTATGTTACTAAATTTTTTTTTTACTGTAGCAAGGAATGAATCCAGAGTTTGGAACAAATCCTGTTATATTCATATTGCTATTAGTAATTTCAATACCAGCAAAATTAGTTCAATGTTTTATACCCATTAAATTCAAGCATTCAATGGAAGAAATCTTTTCAAATTCATTCAATTTTAAAAAGAAAGCAAATTTAGACTTTTTAAAGTATGTGTGTGTGTGTGTGTGTGTGTGTGTGTGTGATTTAGGTGAAGGATTTACAAAGCAGGACATCATTTTTTTATTCAATGATTCTTTCCTTAAACCTCACTCATGATAGACCCCTCAAAGTAACATCGTCTACCCCACCTACCTTCCCTGTGTTTCCTGCTTCCATTCCTCATTTATTTTTAACCCTCCTGAATTTTGTTCTTGAGTAAATGCTGCCGTTTTCATCCCAAATGATTGATTATTCTTGGTGTGCACACATCAACCGTATTATTTTCTTTATAGACCTTACTATTATTTGGGTAAAAATTGTGCAGCAAAGGCAAGTTCAGTTCCAGACCAAGAACTAGTCTTGGGAATTCTATCAGTCTCTATCTGGCTAGCAAGTGTATTATCCCTCAGGATTTTGAATTTTATGCAATATCTTTCAGTCTGTCCAAACCTTTTCATGCAACCCCTTTCCAAGCAGCTGGTCATGGTAGCTGGGCACCATCTAGTTCTTTTGGTCTCAGGGCTCTGGAAATTGATGTGCATATGACCATTCTATCAGTCCACAAGATGAATTGTTTGCATGTGCTTCCTATTGTCATTGCTCATCTTTTCTCTGGACAGGGAGAGACCAATAGTTGTCCTTGTAATATGGCTGCTTACAAGTTTTTAAGTCCCCAGTTGCTACTCACCAAAGCAAGATGTAGACTTTGTGGACTATGCTAAACCAACTGATTTTGGTGTTACCTAAGGTTATAGAAGGGATGTCCCAGACCTAGTGACTCATTCCCTAGAGTGCCTGATTATGTCCAAGAAGTTTTTTTTATAACTATGTCCTCTGTATGTGCCACCATATTTCCTGTCAAATATCTATTTATCCAGTCTCCCTCCCACTCAACCCATGTATCTATGTATGTATGCATCTACAGGTAGATCACTATTATTGCAGGGTTGTGTACATAAAAGCATTCACCTCTGTTGTCTCTAATTTTTGCAATCCTGTCAGGGTCCCTTCCCACCCATTCTTTGCCTACTTCTCCCTTATTGTCTGCTGCCCTTCCCATCACCTGAGCTCTTGAAACCAACTTGGCTGCCTCAATTTTGAAGTTCTATAACTACACTATTTTCTTCTTTTACTTTGTAATTGGAATTGTCTTTAGGGATTTACAAATCCTTTTATCATCTGTGAGCTTTTGTTTTTCCACTCCACTTGGTTGTTCTCATTTCATTTTACCTGACTATAAAATTATTACACCCTTTAAATTTAGCTCTACTTTAGTAAATAAATGTGAATAATTCAAAAGAAATAAAAATTTAAATTTAAATGTGGACATTAAAACAAAATTTATATTTGGAAATTAGTAAATAAAAATAATTTTTTTGGAACAGATAATTTTGTTCTTCAGGTTTGAGATAGGCAACTGAAATCATACAAAGCAATTGGAAATAATTTCATTTATTTACAATATAATGTTACTTTGGGGCCCTTTGCCCAGATTGATCACCATGCTTTCCATCTTAAAAACTTTAAAAGTTTAAACTTGTGCATTTAATTTCACTTGTTTACTTCGTTGCTGTGTCTTCACAGTTTGCCAGACTAGATCACTGAAATCCAATGGACGCGAGAATGGTTACAGTGAGATAGAGTGACAAGGGTAGAACCACTGGCATGTTCTTATGTGGTCAATGAAAAACTGAATGTAAGCTTATACTCATTCTGTCCAAAATAAAAATAAAAACAAAATAGTTATTGTATGCAAAATTATAAGAAGTTATCGATTTCATTTAGTGCCCTACCAGCTCTTATCCAGTGTGATGTTTGCTTTTCCTTGTGTTCAGTCTCCTTGACATCTGTCATAGATTGAATTGTGCTTCCTTGCTGACTAGCTTGCCTCTCTCTGCCTCCAGCTCCATATATGTGTCAACTTGGCTGAGTCATGAATCTCAGTGGCTTGGCAGTGTATGATGTAATTGGGCAGCCATGTCATGATGTAACCCTTGATGTAATCATTGATGGGATCTGCTAAGACCAGTGAATCAGTGGTAAGTGGGTTAGGGTAGGGTTCAACACCTTTGCTCAGGTTCTGGCATTGATCTGATGTAACTGCCAACCCAGTATGGGCAAAAGAACAACACTCATCGAGCAGGAATAAGAGAACACCTCATAGAACAACCTTACCCAGAGGGCCACAAAGAGGAAAAAGCCCCTAAGGTAGCAGTGACTCAGTGGTGAAAAGAAGGCAAGAATCAAACACACACACGCACACACACAACACACACACACAATAAGAAAAGGAGGTAGGAAAACACCCAATGCAAAATGTACAAGATGACATCACAGAGTCCACACATGGATGTAGTAACCCTGAATACCAATAGACTGAACTCAGGCATTAAAAGGCAGAGTCTAACAGATTGTCTTAGAAAACACAACCCGTTGTACCTGTAGGAGACACATCTCAATATTACAAACAGAAGTAGGCCGAGAATCAAAGGCTTGAGAAAAATATACCAAGCAAATGGCAATTAAAAAAAGCAGGGGTTGCAATCCTAATCTTGGAGAAAATTGGTCTCTAGGTACAAGCCATAACAAGAGATGAGGAGAGGCACTATTAATGCACAAGTGAACAGTAGACTAAGAACCAGTGATATATATATATATATATGTGTGTGTATGTATATATATGTGTATATATATATAGAGAGAGAGCCAATGAGAGACTCACAAAATTCATCAATCAAATGTTCCAAAAGATGAAAAAAGAAATAACGGGCTCAACAATCATAGTAGATGATTTTAATAAAGCCACTCCACAAAAAAGATAGATCACAGGAAAAGAAGCATAAGGAGGCTACAGATCTAAACATTATAATTAGATGACTTGACCTAATAGATATTTTCAGAGTTCTCCACTCAAATGCAAAATAAAATCACATTCTTTTCAAGCGCACATGGTACATACTTGAAACTAGACCACATGCTGGGAAACAAGTCTAACCTGTGTAAAGTCAAGCACAAGGAGGTCATACAGACTTCTCTCTTCAACCACTATGCCATAAGGCTGGACATGAACAATAGTATGAATAATAAAACACGGGCAAACAATTGAAGGATGAATAGCTCTCAATTGCAAAAGGAGTGGGTACTAGCCCAGATCAGAGTTGATATTAGGAAGTTTCTAGATACCAACCAGAATGGGAATACGATGTACCTCTGAGAGAGGAAGTTTGATAGCGATGCATGCACACATGAAAGAGGAAGAGAGTTTTATGATTGACATACTGACACAAAACTTTTAGACACAAAGCAATTAGAGCAGAGTTAACAGGACAAACTTACTTATAGCAAAATAAAATAAATAATAAAAATCAGGGCTAAGATTCATGAGAGGGAAAACAAGAAAACTATGGGAAAATTTAATGCAGCTAAAATTTGTTTTTGTTTTTTTGTGGAAAGATTAACAGAATTGATAGACCAGTGACAACCCTAAGCACAGAAAGGAACAAATTTCAATAGCAAGCATGAGGGATGATACAAGGGACATGACAATGGACCCTAATGAAACCAAAAGGATAATTACACAGTATTACAAGGTCCATACTCCAGTGAATTCAACAACATGGAAGACATGGACAAATACTTGGAAAACAATTGCTCCCTAGAATATACCAAAAAGACACCAAGAATCTAAACAGATCCAAAGCAATAGAAGAAGTAGACAAGGTTATCAAGGAATTACCAGCAACAACAACAACAACAACAAAAATTCCCCAGGCCAGATGGCTGCACAGGAGAATTCAACCAAACATTCTTGGAAGAACTAACAACAATCCTACACAAACTCTTCCAGAACATAGAAAAAGAAGACAAACTCCTAAACTCTTTCTTTGAAGTAGTATATAACTCCAATACCTAAACCAGGCAAGGATCCCACAAGAATCGAGAACTAGCGACCAATAACCTAATGAGCATCAATGCAAAAATCCATTCTACTGGTCAATAGAATACAAAAGCATATAAAACAAATAATTCACCATGACCAAGTAGGATGCATACTAGGGGTGCAGGGAATGTTCAACATACAGAAGACCATTAGTATTATTTGCCACTTTGACATGAAAAATTATAAGAACTACACAATAATATTGATAGGTATGGAAAAAAAATTCAGCAACATCTAGTACACATTCCTGTTTAAGACACTCAAGAAAATAGGAATGGAAGGAAAATTCCCAATATGATACAAACTATACATGAGAAATCAACAGTGAATGTGGTAGCCAATGGAGAAAAGACAAAAATAATCCCACTGGAAAAGGGGGATCAGACAAGGATGACCCTTGTCTCTACTCATATTTAACGTGGAATGGGAGGTCATAGCTAACAACAAAAGACATCAAAGGTATTTATCTGGGAAAGGAAGAGGTGAAACTATTGTTCTTTGCAGATGATATGATTTTGTACATGGAAAATCCCAAAAGCTCCACAAGGGGATTACTGGAAGCAAAAGAGGAAAATGGAAGAGTGTCAGGATACAAGATCAATAAACAGAAGTCTATTAGACTGCTATACACATCAAATAATATCATGGAAGAGGGACTTAAAAGAGTAGTACCCTTCAAAAAAAAAAAAGAGTAGTACCCTTCACAATGTCCAAGCAGAAATCAAAATATCTAGAGATATACCTGACTAAAAAATCAAAAGGTTTGTAGGAGGAAAGCTACAGAATGCTATTATAAGGAACCAAAAGTGACCCCCACAAATGGAAAAATATCCCATGCTTATGGATCAGAAGACTCAATATAGTAAAGATGTTAGTTCTGTATAAGGAACTGTATAAGCTTAATGCTGTCCCAATCCAAATACCACCATCTTTCTTCAAAGAATTGGAAAAATCTGATTACCAGCTTCATATAGAGAGGAAAGAAGACAAGAATAAGTAGATAATTCCTCCAAAAGAAGGACAAAGTGGGAGGGCGTGCTTTACCTGACATTAGCACTTATTATGTAGCCACAGTGGTCAAAACAGTATAATAACAGATATTGAGACCAATGGAAGAGAACTGAGAACTCAGAAATAAAATCATCAGCATACAGACAACTTATCTTTGATAATGGCCCCCAAAATCTCAAATGGGAAGCAGATTCCCTCTTCAACAACCCTTGTCTCACTCCATGCACAAGAATAAACTCAAGGTGGATCACAGACCTTGAGGTAAAACCCAAAACTATTAGGGTCATCAATGAGCTCAGAAGTATGTCTGATCAGAGCACACAAGAGCAAACGAAGAGGGAAGGAGAAGAGAGTGGAACACATTCTGGCTCACCAAGTCTCAAGGACGATATTCCTGTTCAGAGCAGCCAATGGCCAGAAAGGACCATAAGGTCACCCCTACCATGAGACACAATGTCCCTCACTGACCCATTGTGCTATGGTGGACAACACAGGAGAAAGTGGAGGAATTGTGCCTGATCTGACCCCACCACAGCAAAACACTAAGGGCATGCAACAGAGCAGCAAGAAGAGTAAAGCAATGAAGTTCCCAGGGAATACCAAAAATAGACTTTGGGGTTAGGCATGGCACCCCATCATACTTGATCTGAAAGCACTCCTAAAGGTCAACATCCTATAGGCTTCTCTTTTGTTGTCACTGGCTTTTTTGTGTGGCTATTTTTTTTCCTGCTGCTTTGTTTTCCTCGGTCTTGTTTTTGTGCTTATTATTGTCTCTGTATATCTATCTATCTAGATAAGATAGGCTCGATAAACAATCTGGAGGAGAAAACAATGGGACCAATGATTCCAGGGAAACATAGGAGTGGTGGAGGCGGGGGAAAGGATGGGGATTTTAACCAACCCAAGAATAGGGGAACAACAAGTGATCTAAAATAGATAGTGTGGAGGGAAATATAGACTAGAGGAATTACTGAAACCTGAATGAAGGCTGAACATGATAGCGGGACAAGAGAAAAGGAAAAGGAAATAGAAGGGGAAACTAGGAGGCAAAAGACATTTATAGAGGTCTAAAAACAGGCATGTACATATGTAGGTATATTTATATATCATGATAGGGAAATAGACCTATGTACATTTATGTATATGTTAAGTATTAAGGTAGAAGATGGACATAGATCATCTACTCAAGTATTCCCTCAACACAAGAACACTTTGCTCTAATAACCCGGCATTCTGTGATGCTCATCTTCCCGGCACAATTGCTGAAGACAAACTGGGTGCATAAGCAAATGTGATGAAAGCTGATGGTGCCCAACTATCAAGGGATATAACATCTGGGATTTTAAAGGCTTGAAGATAAACAAGCAGCCATCTAGCTGAGAGGCAACAATGCCCACGTGGAAGAAGTCCACCAATCTATGTGAACATGAGGTGCCAATGGGGTCAGGTATCACACATCCAAAATCCAGAACAAGAAAATCATATCAATGTGAATGAGGGGAAGGGTGGAGTGGGGACCCAAGCCCATCTGCAGACAATTGAACATCTCCTTACAGAGGGGTTACAAGGAAGAGATGAGCAAGTCAGACTGCAGTATAGCACAGATGAAACATACAACTTTCCTCTAGTTCTTTAATGCTTTCCCCTTACCCCATTATCATGACCCTAATTTTATCTTACAAATCTGGTTATACCAGAACATGTACAATCTATGGGTGTAATGTCATGAATTGAATTGTGTGCCCCCCAAAATATGAGTGAACTTGGAGATACTTGGTTCTTTGTCGTTTGGCAATTATGCAGTGAGGTAATTTGGCAGTTACCGAATGATGCAAACATTGATCATTATGTGATCTGATGTGATCAGCTAACCAATTGTAAGAAGATTAGGGTGGAATGGAACACCCTCTTTTTCATGTCACAACCCTGATCTTTCTCATGTCACAGCCTTTTCTTGGAGTGAGTTCTATGTCTCTTTATTCTTTCAAGAAGTGATCAGAAAAGTGAGGACCTTACTACCTCCAAGAAAGAGGAGCCAGGAATGGAGTCCTTGTCCTAAGTAAAAAATAATGCCCAGACACATCAGATCCTCAAGGGACACCAGACCTGGAGACCTGGAGATGTTGAAAGGAGACAGGACCCTCAAGTGGATATGAGCCTCCCAAACTGTAAAATGTTTGTGATCTTTCTGTTATAGCAGCACTGGAGAACGAAGAGAACATCCATGGGTCTTTGCTTTGGAGAACTAGCGCCCCAGTTTTGTTAACACCTTAACTAGACATTCTCACCTTGCTTATTGCGTAATCTGTCCCTAGTTTGAACTGTAGGAAAGAAGGAACAGGATGCCTCCACAGAAGTTTCTATCTAATGTACAATCATTACTTTCACCCAGGGCTATAGTCCAAGTGCACCCTTTCACTCAGAAAGCCTTGATAATACTGGGCCTTGGTGATGAAGCATGCTTGGCAGCAAGACAAATACCAGGTTGGTGTTGAAGACTGTAGTTCTTGTGGGGCCTCTGGCTCTCAACAGTCAAGCTGGAATGTTGTCATGACTGGGAAGTATGTGGACAGCTTCTGTCTGCCTAAACATGATTCTTTTGTATATACTGTCCCAGTAATAGAGAAAATATGGAACCAAATGACTGTTTTTCTTTGCATTGGTGTCGTTCAGAGCCAAGTTCAGGAGGCTTTGTAGTGGAAGTTTAAGTGAACTTGGAAAAAAAAAATCAGACTCCTGGACATGACTAAGAGTCAGTGAAGTGAACAGCATGAGGAGAGCAGGAGATGAATAGGGTATAGACAGTGATGGTTATGGGTTAAATTGTGTCTTTCAAAATAAATATTGGAGTGCAGAATCTATGGCTGTAATCCAATTTGAGGATAGGCCTTTTGTTATGCTTATGAGGGCATATCAGTCAGTGTAAAACTAGTCATTTCTGAGTGAGATAAAAAGCAGCCTTGACTCAGAGATAAGCAAGGACAAATGGGCACAAGATAGATGGTGCATGGAGATTGATGTGAAAGGTGCTATACAAAGCAGAGTCAAGAATGTTCCCCAAGAACAGAGCAAGAACCCTTTCTCCAGACCTGGTGCCCTGCCTTCAGGCTTCCAGCCTCCTACACGGCAAGGAGCATGCTTCTGCTGACTAAAGTCATTGCTTGTAACAGGTCTGCTGCAACAGCACTGTGAAACGAAGTCATCGAGTGACCTTGGTATTCATAACCACAGAGGAGTGCATTTGGTGAACTCAAGAACCACAGGTGTATCTACCTGCTCAAGTAAGAGCCCTGTAGGATCAGTTCCTTCAAAATAGACGGCAGACCATTTATTCCTTTGATTGTCAATTTTTCTTTTTTACACAATGAACCAACTTGGAAATGAATACAAGTTGGTTTCTGCCTTCAAGGAGTTTGTAACCAACAATGTGAATACAATGAACACCACTGAGTTGTACACTTACTGTGTAAATGACAACTTTTATGCATCATACATTTTATCACAATAAATAATATCCTCACAAAAGTAAGAAAATAAATTCATAACTAATGAGAAATAAAGGCAAAGAGGAATGTGAAAAGCTACAACCTCTCTAGGAAACCAGTAAGGGAAATAGCCCATTATTGCCTCAGCTGTGACCCTCCAATGTGTCCTTGTGTACCTCTTGCTGACAGCTGTGGGATTTCCCATCCATTTAGAGAACCACTTAAGGGCAAGAGGGGTGCAGAAAGGTCATCTACATAATTTAAGACATCTTCCTCCTGAAGAACAAGTACATGGAGAGAGGGAGAGGGAGGGGGAGAGGGAGGGGGGGGGAGAGAGGGGGAGAGAGAAAGAGGCTTCATTTTAGCTCTCACTTCTCTCACTCACTAAATTTCACCCAGGAAATGTGGATGCCTGAACAAGAAGAATTAAGTAGTCTAATGTTGGGAATTAGAGTGAGGGAAGCTATTATGCCAACAAAATGTGGAGAGTCTTCTAATTTTTAGCCAATTGTTTAAAAGACGACAGACGGTAATGTTTATGAGATGTATAATTCAAGGCAAATCTGTCCACATAGAGAGGATACAGCGTCTTTAACTTGGCTAACAAATGGTGAGCTGCATATAGATAAACAAAACCCAAGGCACATAATTGCAGTGATGGATACATAGAAAATGATCTTTGCTTTAAAAAAAAAAGCAAATCAAAAAATGAGCTAGATGGACTTGACTGAGAGCTGGCGTTTTTCATTATATTGGGGCCGAATAATTTGTATTATCAGTTACAGGTGAAGGATGCATTTCCAATCTTGGGTATTTGATGCTTGTCTACTGTTTCTAAGGTCACATAGCTTGCCAGTTTTTTTTTTTCAGTTCTCCCAACTTTTGTATCAAGCCAAATAACATGATCTTTGTTTCATTAATATTGAAGAGTAATTTAGATTGTGCCAGATGATCTTAAAGCTCATTTAAATCAGCTTGAAGATAATATTAAGTTTTCTGCCAGCATACCCTACTACCATCAATGATAGTGTCTTCTGCATATAAATGCCAGCTGGATACAATAATGAATTGCAAAGATTATCAATATAGAATGAAAACTGCATTTGATTTCAGATAAATCATTCAAGGATCCATTATTCTGTTTTCACAGTTAAAGATGCATTGTTTGGGTCCAAATCTTCTAACGACAGCACAAAAGGTTTTCATGAAAAGAATCATTTATTGTGTTAGAAAAAAGAGAGAAAAGCCCACAAATTATACACATATTGTTTTACAAATACAATAATTAGAGTTTGCACAGATCATTACTTTATTGGATTGAACAACTGTCTCTTGGCAATTGCTGCTGTTGCTGACTTTTTTTAAAGATAACACTGAAGGCTTTTAAATACTATTTCATTGGGGATTGACTTGAACACTTAGGTAAATTGCCATAGATTTATAGGATTTCAACCCCCACCACCATCTTGTCCAGCTCCTAATCCGCTTTCCTTGTTTACAACTTTTGCATTCGAATCTCCAGTAATTGTCAATGCATTTTGACTGCAGGTCTGATCCGTTTCAAACTAAAGAAGTTGATCAAAAATTTTGATTTTCACCTCTGGTATTAGTGGTTGGTGTATAAATTTGAATAATGCTCATATTGACAGGTCTTCATGTATTTCACCCTTTGCCAGTATTACTGGACTTTAGAGTAGATCTTGAAGTGCTCTTTTTGACTATATTAAATTTCTCTCTAGCCTTCTATGAATTTTTCATTCTCATCATAGTAGACCATATGATTGCTTGCTTCAAAATGCCCAATGCCAACCAGCTTCAGCACACTAATGCCTCGGATCTTCTTCATTGTGTGATTCACTCAGTTTTTCCATATTCCTAGGTCCATCGTTCATAGTTCCATGCTTCAATTGTTCGTGGGTGTTCACAGCTGTTTCTTCTACTTTTGAGTGGTGCCAAAGAAGTGAATGAGAGTTTCCAAAGCTGTTCTACATCTCATCAACTTGATTTTGAAGAGGCAGCTCTTCTCTAGCTGTATTTTTAGTGCCTTCCAAATTGAGGGCTCATCTTCCGGCAGCATATCAGACAAAGTCCCACTCTTGATTCATAGTGTTTTCATCAGCCAATATTCTTTTTTGAAGTGAATGGCTAGGTTCTTCATCATAGTCTGTCTTAGTCTGGAAGTTCTGCTGCAAGCTGTCCAGCTGGTAGACCCTGCTGCTGACATACATACGGCTGTCATATTTCCCAGCATCATAGTAATACTCAAGCTATCATAGTATAACAAAAGACTTACTAATGGTGCATTATTTGTCCATAATATTATGTAAATATTCCTCCTCTTGGAAATGATTGAATCAACCCGTCCTTGCAATAAATATATCACATTCACTTTACTGCACACAAAGCTTTTAAATTATTTTTAAAAGCTTCAAGCTTTTTCTTGCCCCACAGTAAGTGAGGCTAGAAAATAATCATATGCATCTATTCCAATCCTACAAATTCCACTTAAAGGCATACTTAAGAATGTATCTCCTTTATCAGCTGGGGACTGCCGGTACTGCATATTTTCAACTGTAAACAAATAATACATTATATACTTAATTTTAGCAATCAGCATATTAATTTGTGCCTGCCAATCTAATTTTGTGTACAAGAGTATAGATAGATGTTACTGCTATCATTGTTAACTGAAGGGTGTCTTGGGTTTGCAAAGCAAATTGTGTTTGTTTGTTTCTTAAACAGTTGCTGTTTGTCGCTATTTGTCTATGGGAATCGGACTGCCCTGACTATTACATAATCAAAACAAAGATGCTAAAATAAATCAGATGCTTAGATTACATGACTTCAATTTATACCCACACCTCCGCCTTTTAACTCGTGTGTCAAAGATTCCCTCTCATCCCATCGATTGATTTCTAATAAGTAAAAATTGTGAATTAGAACCTATTAGTAACAATCTGTCAATTGTAATGAGTTTAATATCCATTCCATGCTTGCTCTTGCAAACTGCAGAAAACCCAACTTGAAACAGCTTAAGCAATAAGAGGATTTATTTCTTTGGTTTCAACATGTTCCAGGGTTGGTTAATTGGATGGCTTGGCAACATCATCAAGGCCCTGGGCTCTTCCCAGACTTTGTTTTGCCTCTCTCAGAGGATTGTCTTTGGGACAATTCTCCAGAAAAGGGCAAGATGGCTGCCACAGTCCCCCACGTTCTGTGTAGCTGTGGAGAGAATGCAGGGAGAGAAAAGAGGCAAAGCATCTCTTTCCTGGAAGCCTGTGAAATACCATCCCTGACAAAGATTGCAGGGACCTGAGCCCTGTGCGTCTCTCCTCCAGTGGTGGCCTTCCTCTCACAAAATCAGTGTCTCACAGAAGTAAGGCTTTTTCTGAACTACATGGGGCAAGCATGGATGCTGGAACACCCACCACTGGGCTTTCAACCCTGAGCACAAGGAAGGAAAATCGATGCTAATCTGCTAATGGGGTTCTGCTAGAATCTCGAGAGTGCTATTTTTTTTTTCTTTTTGAGAAAAGAGAATCTTAGGTTTTACTTTGGACCAACTAAATATGAATTTTCTGAGACAGGACTTCGAAATTTTTTTTCTCTTGAGTTTTCCAAGGGGTTCTGCTGTGAGAGGAAATGGTTTTGACAGATCCGTAGAGTGGGCATAGCTGGAGATGAAGCAGCAGAGATGAGCGGGGTTGGATTCCGTAGTGCAGCCGTTCTCAACCTGGGAGGCACGACCCCTTCAGGGCTTGAAAGACCCTTTCACAGGGGTCACCTAAGACCTTTGGAGAACAAAAGAATGATGGTCTTAGGAACTGAGACACTGCTCCTCTATCCCTCTCCAGGCAGCTCTGCCCACATGCAGATACGCCCACATAGGGGTACCCAGTGTGAGGACTGTAATCCACGCTACTCCATGCGTCAAGACAAAATTTCATTTATTTGTAATTACAAATAAATATTTCACAATATATAATTACATGTTTTTGTGATTAATCACTATGCTTTAATTATGTTCAATTTCTAACAATGAAAATACATCCTGCATATCAGATGTTTACATTACGATGCATAACAGCAGCAAAATGGCAGTTATGAAGTAGCAATGAAAATAACTTGATGGTTGGGGGTCACCCCAACATGAGGAACTGTGTTAAAGGATTGAAACATTAGGAAGGTGGAGAACCACTGCCCTAGAGGCTTGTAGACCAACTTTGGGATTTGGACATGGGTCTGTGAGGCAAGAACGGGGGCCCTTTGTGAAAGTCTTCCATTGGAATGGGCTTGTGAGGTAATGGGTGTTGAGCCAAGGCAGTGTGCTAGACAGAGAGGAGGGGGTCGGAGAAAGGCCAAGGAAGTACATCCAGTAGCATTGGACTCCCAATTATATTTAGAGAAAAGAAGGCCTGAGATAATTCCTGAGTGTCTAGCTTGGTTGATTCTCTCTCAACTGGTCGCTTTCCTAACTGAGATTGAGAGCCCCCTAGATGGAGAGACCCCGAAATCTTTCCCCTCCATCCTGACTAACTTCCCTGTCCTTCTGCTCCCTGGTCACACACCACCCCCTGCCCCCCAGTGTTGCCCTGCCCAGCAGTAGCACCTCTCACAGCCACTCCCAGAGCTCAGCCTGACCTCTCACGGATAGGTCCTCACAAACTAGCAGTCACTCCCTTCCAGGTGTCTGGTGGCTGTTGTCTGCAGATGGAGGACGAGCAAAATACACATGCACTGAGTGTGGCACAGCCTTGAATGAGGAGAGAGACCAAGCATAGTCAAGCCCATTGTGTCCTGCCCATCCTGCTTCAGTGCAATGCTAAAGGACAAAGGAGAACTGCCCCCATGTGTCCCCAAGATTGTCGATGTTTATAGGAGTAGAAACTTCATCTTTCTCCCCCGGAAGGGCTCATGAGTTCAAACAGCTAACCTATCAGCTAGCAGTCCAATTATTTTAAGTCTGGATGAGACCAGAATTCTTTGAACTCTCAAACTGTATTCTTGCCTTCTATTTAATTGAATTCCAAGCAAAATGAAATCGAATGTTTTATCCAAAATACCAGTGGATATGAGTGTATAGGTGGAGAGTAAGATAAAAGTTTTGAATTCCACGAATGTGGCCCCATCATTAAAAATGTGCTACCATATACTCAATTCCAACTTATAACGACCCCTTCCGGGTCAAAGTAGAACTGTGTTTCATAAGGTGGCTTTTTAAAGAATAAATCATTTTATTGGGGATCTTATAGCTCTTATAAAACTCACACATCGGTTTTATCAAGCACATTTGTACCTATGTTGCCATGATCATTTTCAAAACTTTTTATTTTTGCTTGAGTCCTTGGTATTAGCTCCTCTTTTTTTTTGCTTCGTCCCCATCCTCCCACCCTCACGAACCCTTGATAAATTATAAACTATTATTATTTTCATGTCTTACTCCATCCGTTGTCTTCCTTCATTTACATTTCTGTTGTTCTTCCATCGGGGTGTGGGAGGTATTATTATCACTCACTGCAAGTGGTTCCCAGTTTTCTCCTTCTCCCCCCACCCTTTCCCTACCCTCATGATATCGCTACTCTCATTACTATACCTGAGGGGTTTATCTGCTTTGGATTCCGTGTGTCAAGAGCTCTTATGTGTATCAGTGTACATGCTCCAGCCTGGCCGAATTTGTAAGGTAGAACGGGAGTCATGATAGTGCGGGGAGGAAGCATTAAAAAATTTGAGAAATGTTGTGTGTTTTGTCAGAGCTATAGTGCACCCTGTCTGAATTGTTCCTTCCTATTACCCTACTGTGAGGGGCTGTCCAATTGCCACAAATGGATTTAGGGTCTCCGCTCTGACTCCCCTCATTCACATCGATACAATTGTTTGTTTTGGATCTTCTGATGCCCAATCCCTGATTCTGTTGACACTTCATGATCACACAGGCTGGTGTGCTTCTTCCATGTAGGCTTTGTTGCTTCCCTGCTAGATGGCCTCTTGTTTAACCTCAAACCTTTAAGACCGTTAAGGCACCATTTTGTCCAATAGCGGGGCACCTTGAGCTTTCTTTACATTTGCTTATGCCCCCCTTTTGTCTTTAGCAATTGTGTCAGAAAGTGAGCATCACAGAATGTCATGTTATTAGAACAAACCGTTCTTCCCACCAGAGAGGGCTTGAGTAGAGCCTAGTGGCCATTCGCCATCTTAACATATATGTACATAGACCTATATCCCTCTCATTACATAGGAATATAGTTACATGTATGCACGCCTATGTTTATACCCCTATAAATGTCTTTTCCCTATTTTCCCCTCTGTTTCCATTTCTTTTCTCCTGTCCCACTATCATAGCCAACCTTCATTCAGCTCTCGGTAGTTCCTCTCTGCTACATTGTGCTTGTTCAAACTTCACCAGGAAGTCTATGCCCTCCTCACCATCAGTTTTAGATCTCTTGTTGTTCTTGTATCCCTGAGTTTTCCCCCTCCCTTTCCCCCATGTCCCTCTCCCATGTCTCCCTGGAATCAAAGGTCCCTTGTTTTCTCCTTGGGATTGCAAACAATCCTGCCCTTCTTGCTTACAGAGATGGGACTTATAAACAGTTCCATGTCTGTGTACTGAGCCTTATGAATATTTTCAGATTGAGTCTGATAATGTGCCAAGCCCTGCCTCTAAATCAGATGTCAATGTTCAGGATTCCTCGGGGACTTCATTGTTTTGCTCCCCTTGGTCCTCTATTGTTCTCCTTTCATGTGGGGGGATCAAACCAGTCTTCAGTGCTGTCCCCATAGTGCTGGGGGTCAGTAAGGGGATGTGTCTCTGTGCATTGACTGTTAGGAGCAGGAATGTCGTCCTAGAGGTTAGGTGAACCAGGATGCCGTCCCTCCTCTCTCTTCCTTTGCTACTGTATGGTCTGGGCAGACCTGCCACTGTCCCCAGGCTATATCTTCAGTGCTGTCCTCTGTAGTGCATTCTTCTGAGGAGGGGTCAATGTAGCTAGGATTGGGGCCAGCCCTGCAGTCCTCTCTGCTAGTTTGCATCTCCATGCCAGTATGTTGTGCTCAAAGCTTGGAGCACTGAGATGAGGTCTGGCTCCTCTCTCCCTTTCCTGTGAAGACATAAACAATACCTTCCATATGGGTGAGCGAGTGTTCCGTTCCCCCACTACCTGCATCCTCCCATACCTCTCCTTTTTAGTTGGCTACTATATGCATCCCTGGGTTTGGGTCTGAGCCTTGTCAGTGTCTCTGTACCTCAGGAATGTATGCATTTAGTAGCTTTTCCCCTATGCCTATTATGCATTTAAAGCTTATCTCAGTGGACTCATGCTGTACAGCAAAATTTCCTCCAACTCTTCCCATGAGACAATGTGCTTCATGAATTCATTGCTTATTTTTAGGGATGCATAGTATTCCATTGCATACATGCACCAGTTTTTTAATCCATTCATATGGAAACTTAGGTTGGTGAGTGGCTGATTTTTCAGAAGTTGATTAGTAGGCCTTCTTTCTGAGACACCTCTCGATAAAATTGAACCCCTAATATTTTGGCCAGCAGCCTAGTGCTCTAACAGCTTATACTCCTGAGGCAGAGAGACAGTGTGGGGCTAAGTTACAGCAAAATAGTAAGGTTCCAGCAAAGAAGCAAGCAAAAACCCGGCCAGAAGCCTTTGGAGTCTCACATTGTATCCTACCTGCTTTTAATGCCTCCTCTGCAGTCTCGTCCAAGCAAGATGAATTCCTTTTGAGAAAATAATTTTATTGGGGGCTCATCAGCTCTTATCACCATCCATTGTGTTAAGCACATTTAAGCAAAATGAATTCTCATGTTTTGCAGAAATGCTAATGGAAACTCTTAGTGCATCGTGGGAGAACAAAATGAAAGTTCCTGAATTTCATGAATATTAGGACTTTACAGGCCATTTTACAAAAAACCACCCATGTAAAACTATGACAAACATACTTCACAGAACATTTTCCTAGCACCCTCTCTTCCACCTGGCCACTTTGATACTTTCTAAGATCTCTAGACAACACAGCCAAATTTTTGCGTGCCCACGGTCACCCCTCTACTCCCTGAAAACCTGACCAGTGGCATTGTTGATGAAAATGCCCAGGGGCAACCAGCCCGCTCAACACTGGGAGCCCACTTCTTTGTCAACAAAGCAGAGTACTGAACACTCAAAACCCAAATCCCACCATCTCACCCTCTGAAAAGTAGTAGTTTTACAAGACACAGAGGGAGGAGGAAGAGACTGGAGCCTTTTCACTGTAATGTCTTCAACGCGAGAAGACTCGTCATCTTTCTCTGGGATAATTTTTTCCTTATAACTTTGCAGCTATTTTTGCAGGTTTGTGTTTGCACACTGACTCTGCAAGTCTGGTCAGGAGGTCCTTTCTGTTTACCACACACTTCGGTACAGTGAGGCTCCTTGAGACACGGGCTCGGGAAGATGGCAAGTCGCCTCTTCTGCTTTGCTCTGTCACCCACTCACAGTTCCTGGAGGTTTTAAGGGTTGCTGGGGAACGTGGGAGCCTGCACTGACACAGCCCCTCTGTGTCTACATAGTTCACTCCCCAACTCGCACACCCCTCCTCCCCCCAGTCATCTCTTGCCTGCGCCAATCCTGTGTTGGAAGCACATCCAAGTGAGTGGCAGCGGTGTGTGTGTGTGTGTGTGTGTGTGTGTGTGTAGAAGCTGAGTAAGGCCGGCATTAATGGGAGGAGAACTGGTTCCCTTGAGGAGGACACTGCATTCGTGAACCAAATTCTCAAGTGAAGAAGAAACATGAGAGAGAAAGCAGGGTGGGTAGAAATTGCAGCAGATGGGAGGTATTCCTGAAGGTAGCCTGCAGAGAGAAGGGGATGTGGCTCCCTGTTCAGGGCCCCTAAGGAGAAGAGTTTGCTGAAGGTATGGTCTTGAAGGTTCTTTCCCCCTTCTCTGCATTTTCCATTAACTAACTTGGGGATTGTTGGTTATGATGCCTCAGATACCCAGGCCCAACCCTGCTTAATGCCGCTCCCAGAAGTGACCCACTTAACGTGTGAGGTGGGGCCAAGGTTACCAAGTGAGATCACAACAGAACAGTAGAGGGACACTGTGTACGCCACGGAGACCAAACGTGGCAACTAGAGTCTCTTCTCCCCTTGGCTGTGGCTACAACAGTGTTGTATTATTGAAAATACCTGCTATCTTTTGAATGGAGCGTTGGTGATGTTATATGTTGACTGCTAACTGAAAGGTAAACAGGTAGAAACTACCAGCCGCCCGATGGGAGAAAGATGAAGCTTTCCACTCCCATATAAAGAGATCCAGACTTGGAATGCAAACAGGTAGTTGTATTCTGATCCATACGCTCGCTGTGAGTGAATGGACTTCATGACAGTGAGACTGTGATTTGTACCTTTTGATCATCAGGCACTTCATTAGGCACTTTGTATAGAGTATGGCTGCAAATTCTTCAAGGAAATTATTGTGCTTTATTGTCAACAGATGAAAAATCTGAAGCACAAAGATGTGAGAGTGACTTCCCCAGGACCATCTAACTTGCAAGTGGAGCTGCTGGGATTAGAACTCAGGGATGTCATGCTCTAATCCCAGAGTGCCCCCTTTCTACCACCTCCCCGGTTTGTGCTGGAAACAGCCTGCCTGTCTCGTGCCTCTGGGTTACTTGTTTTATGCTCGCTTTTATCCTCCCCAGGCCAACACCCTCCTTCCCCAAACTCTTCACAGGCTGTCAGAAAGTCACGTTGCCGGCAAGGAGTTTAGGCACAGCACTCTGCTACTCAGAACAGGCATCGAGTTGACTTTGACTCATCGTGACCCCAAGTGACAGAGAAGAACTGCCCGATCGAGTTTCCTGGGCTGCAAGCTTTGCCGGAGTAGACCCCCAGCTCCTCCTTCCATAGATCAAGCGACAGCGTGGGTTTCCCGGCCTCTTTGTTGGTGAATGGACAAGAATTTAACACATGTGCCCTCAAGGCTTCTTAAGAAGCAGTGTCTGGGCATCCCAACGGCACTCAGAGAACTGCGTTCCTGGTAGATGCGGCTCGCTCGCTTCCAAGGAATGACTTGCTCCGTGCAATCCTCTGTCACTGCGTGCTCACGGAGAGAACTTGGAGCTGCGGGGGCACGGAGAGCAGGCCTGCTCTCTCTGATGCATCCTCCCTAGGCGGTTGGGGCAGGCACTTATTTCCTTTCCTAGGTTTACAAGCAGCTTTGCTGCCCTCTCATCGAAGGCCTGGCAGGGAGGGAGTGTGAACCAAAGAATAAGAGGAATGAAAGAAGCTCTTTGGGGAAAGGAAAGTGTGACAAATTGGAAGGGGGGAGGAACGGCTAGCACCATCAGGAGAGAGGAGAGAAGTCTGGAGGAGAGGGAGCTGAGAGGCCTGTGTGCGTAGCCTCTGGACCAGTAGCGCACTGGACTGTTTTCTATACAAAGGGTTGTGTGATTTCTTCCCACTGCCCCTCTCTCAGCAAATTATGACAAAGAAGAATGGGTGCAGGGTTGTGCTGAAAAAGAATAGCCTGCAGGGGTATGCTGAGCTGAGTGAAGGAAATGTGCTTTCGGACATCTTATCGTGCACTCCACCAACTTGCTTTTATTTCCTATTGCCTAAAACAGGTGTCAGCGGTGCCCTGGCCAGGACGAGACTGTACCTTACAACAGCTGTGTACAGGTCTCGCGTAGAAATGGTATAGAAAGGTTACCCGATGTGACAGGGTTCATGTGGCCCGGAGCAGCTCAAGAATTTAAAACATCTTCTTGTCCTGGAGTTAAATTGGGCCCCCCTTGAGATGGGCACTGTAACTTAATATGAAAGGCAGCTGATGGTTGAGAGATGGGTAGATGCCATGACCACCCAGGCCGGCGGTAGACACCTGCAAGTGTTACACATGCACCTGGGAGTGTGGGGATAAATGCTGCAAATACAGTCCTTCTTAAATGACTTCTTCCAATAGCCTGGTATTTGCCCACAGTGGGGTGGGGGTGCGTGGGGGGCACACTCTCCACTAAACAGGGGAAAGATACTAAGGAGGTGAATGCAGATCTCAGCCAGACATGGTGCACTTCTCAAGTTATAGCCCAAATAAAGAAGAATCAAAATTATTGACACGTTTTCAATGCAGTTCTTTTACTTCTAAGGAGCCTGGTGGTGTGGTGGGTTCATTTGGGGCTGGCAGGTCAACACCCCTAGCGGCTCCAAGAGATGTGGCAACCCTGCTTCTACAATTTCCAAATCATCTCTCTTCCATGGCGGAGTCCATCTCAACTCAGAGAGACCTTGCAGGACGAAGTAGAAGTGCCCCTTAGGGCTCCCAAGTCTGTGTGGCAAGGGGAACAGACAGGCTCATCTTGCTGCCGGGGTTAGGACTGAGCCCAGTGCTTCCCCCGCTGTGCCACCAGGCTCCTCCTTTCAAAATGACCACCTGGAAAGCTCCACAGGCGGCCCTCTACTGTCCCATGGGATCCTTGATTTGGAATGGACTCAGTGGAAGTGGGTGGTAAGTAGGTGGTCGTTTTACCTCGATTTCTTTTCCTCCTGCTCCAGAAAGCAGACACAAATGCAAGTGAACGACTGTGGTCATTCAATCTGATCTAACTGAATAGAAAATCAAAAATTCCAAAGTTTGTTATTTGCATCACACGTATAGCAGCATCACTTACGTCCTGTAGCCAAGAACCATCAGTTAAAAGAACTTTCTTAAAATTAAAAAAAAAAAAGAAAGAAAAAGAGAACTTTCCCAATTTGATAAAATATGTTGGCATCCTATAGAGCATCACTTAATTTTTCTCAAACATTTATTTTTTTTAAGCCAGTGATTTGAAACAGAGCAGCATGTTGATAAGTGGGCAGAAAGGCAGGCTAACCATGGGCATCCTAGGATTCTCAGTTACAGCAACAGAGACAGCGCTGGGCTGATTGAAGTGGAGAGGGATGATTAAAGCAGTCATGTTTACAGCACGGCTGGGGGTCTGTAGGACCTGCATATTCGAGACCAGGTCCCAGTGCAGAGCTTGCCTGGGGAGGCCAGGGGATGCTGCTGGGCCCTGAGGAAGAGAGAGAGCTGCCTTCTCTGATGCACAGGAGTCTGCTTCACTGGTATAGAGCGCTCCTATTTTCTGCAGGCCCTGCCCCTAGCCGAGGTGCTCCCCGAGGCCCCAGGAGACTGGGGGACCGTCTGATGGATGGCTAGGTGGCAGGCTGGGCTGGAACTGCAGACACCGTATTGGAGTAAATGAGGTAGGCAGCAAGCCAACACACAGTCTAATTTCTGACATTTTGCTAGATTGTGAGCAAAGGGCCCCTATTTCTTGTTCACATCTCTATCTCTAGGCCCTTGCATAACACCCGGCACTTAGAAAGGGCTCAATAAGCATTTGTTGGGATGAATTAAAATTGAATTTTAAATTTAGATGCACCCTTTCCAGGGGCCTATTGCCAGTCAGTATTGCAAACTAGTTCTAGTAAATCAAAGTGTGGTATATTAGGAGGCAATAAAAAGAGATGCTTGAAGTCTGGTGGGTGTGTGCCTTTATGTACCATAGCACTTTCCCGTAGATCTCTGGGTGCACGGTGGTTTGATTGGTTGGTTTTTAAGCACCAGTGACAATTTTTCTTTTCCCAGTTAACTGTGCATAAGTGTGTGTGTGAGCATGTTGATTTAAGATGATTTCCTCTCAAAAAATACTAACTATAATTAACTTTCGCCTGAAAGTTAGAGAATTTACAATGTTTGCTTCAGTTTTGTGAGTCTTCAGCTGTTTGGTGTTTAGGGAGGGGGGACTTTCCCCCCTCTGGACTCAAACAAACAAACAACAAGTAAATAAACATATCTTTAAATACCTATCTGCAGTAGGTGGACAGCTGGCATATGTCAAGAGAAATATACCTTATATTCCTCTTGAGTTACCCTTGATGTTTTGACCCATTCCTTTCTTCCTGGTCATTTGTATAATTCCTGAATACACGGGTAGAGAGGGGAGAGCATTGCAAAAACTCCTGCTTCCAGCTGATGCAGCAGAAATGGCCACTGTTAGCACATGATCACACATCAGCAGTGTCAAATGTGGACTGTACGACTGGAGTATGATCACTTTCCAATGGATGTTACCAGCGTAGTTATTAGGTGCCATTAAGTTGATTTTGACATCGAATGTCCCCCGTGAAAGAGAAAACAATATGGTTTTCTTGACTTTAATCTTTACAGACAGAAGTAGCTCACAGATGCCCCCCCCCCAACACACACATTCCCCCATAGAGCGACTGAGTAGGTTTGACCTGTTAACCTTTCTGTTAGCAGCTAAGCACTTCACAGCTTGTCCCACAAGGGATAACATAGCATACATGTCAAAAAAGAATTGATTCTTCATGAGTTACATATTTTAGGAAAAATCATTTTAAAGTTTTAAACACCAGTATTTCAAGGTCCTCAGATGGGAACAACTGAATAGGGCTTGAATGGCATCACAAATAAGCCAACCAGTGTGCACACATTCAGTGAATCAGCAAAACATCACACAACGAGGATGAGTTGGGAGGACAGCAAGTTGAGTGAAATCAGTCAATCACAAAAGGAGATGACATTGGGGAGAATGCCAGAGTTTAAGGTAATCAAGGTAAATCAACACAGTTACGTATACAATCCTTCACTGATGATGATCTATGAAGAGAAGCATGGACACAGATGCAGGTTGAACAGATGTGGGGGGAGAGAGTGGCACTATATCCATATGCATATATGTTTGACATAAGCTGCTTCTATATCTGTATTTATCTGTGCTGCAAATATATTCATTAGTGTGGTGGAACATAAGAAAGAATAAAAACAAAGAAACTTGTTGGCATTGAGTTGATTCTGACATACTGATTCTAAATAGGGTTTTTGAGTATGGATTTTTTATAGGAGCAGATAGTCTCTTTTATTCTCCAGAATAGCTGATCAATTTGAACCCTGACTTTGTAATTGGTAGCACTACACGTAACCCACACCTAACTCTGGGAGTCCAAAAATTATGAAATTTCTTAGCCATACTATCAAATACCTTGAGGGAATGAATCCTTGGGCCTTGACTCTTAAGACCATACTCCGTGGGCACCCTTAGGTCAATTTGCATAACATAGTCCACAAGGACAGTGTTCTACATCCTACTTGGATGAGTAGTGCCTGGGGTTTTAAATGCTTGTGAGTGGTCAGTTAGCATGCAACTATTCGTATCTCTCCCAGTCAGAGGAAAGAAAAGTGAAGAAAACAAAGATATAGGGAAACAATTAGTCCAATGGGCTAATTGATTATGAGAACATCAATTTCAATGACCTTGAGGTCAGAAGAACTAGATTGTGCCCCACTCCTACTACTGCTCTGTAAAGTATCACTTTAGCAGATCTTAAAGTGGGAGATATGTGAGGAACAAAACTCAAAACCACAAAGGCTTATTGGATGAATAGAAACTGCTAAAACCCTTGAGACTATTACCCTTCCAGATCTGGAAATGAACTCACCACTCTGGCTCAATCTTCAGGCAAAAAAGACACAAGTCGATCAGAGAAACGATAACACTCGAGAGGTATGAGTTCCTTAGAATAAGGAACACTGGGAGAGCAGGGCAGCATTTATGGGCAGAAATGGGAACGGAGATAAGGAATGCAACATTATGGGCACTGCAATAAATTTCATGAAATCATGCCTTTGTGAATCATCGAAGACTGACCTGGTTGATAAAACTACATGCAATTCACAATAATAAACTATGTTCACCTGTTTTAAGATCAGTTGAATTAGAGTATGAACTTGCCAATTTTCTGTTATACAAAGTCATTTTCTCAAGGTGAGAAAGTTGGGTTTTTTTTTGTTTGTTTTGGTGTATATTTAAAGTTTCTCCAAGTGTACCCTTTTCTTCATTAGTGAACAAATTACATTTTTGAAGTTGCTTATATTCTTCAGTTCTTAAAATGTAACAGCTTGATTCTAATTATGTTTTTTGAAAAGTATCCGCAAATTTAAAAAGACTGGAAAGACATTTTCAAATTATCTCTAGATGGGTAATTATTGGCTACATAATTTTTTTCTTTGTATTCTTCAGTAGCTCCCAAGTTCTCAATATCGAGTATGTATTGCTTTTATGATAAGAAAAATGCATATTATAGGAATTTTTGCTATATAATAATTTTCTCACTATTAAAACTGCCATTCTGTAACAAATATTCAACAAAGATAATAGATCTTAAGGTAAAAAATAGGATTGGGAAAGATCAGCCACGCCCAAGAAATGTTGAAAGCTGGATGTAATCAAAAGCACCAACTCATCAGCCACTGCCATTAGATTGATGCCAACGTAGATGAGGTAGCAGATGAGCTTTGCAACATCTTTTTGCCCCCTCTTAATTTTTTACAATTTTAAAATCATTTTATTGGTGGCTCATACAACTCTCATCACATTCAACACATGCATCTGTTGTACGCAAACCACATTTGTATATGTGTTGCCATCATCATTTTCGAAACGTTTTCTTTCTACTCACGCCCTTGGTATTAGTTCCTCATATTTTCCCTCCCTTCTCACTCTCCCTACCTCATGAACGCTTGGTAATTTATAAATGATTATTGTTTTGTCATATTGTACACAGTCCTATGCCTCCCTTCACCTACTCCCCTGTTGTCTGTACCCCAGGGAGATTATATGTAGACCCATGTCATTGGTTTTCCCTTTCTACTCTCCCTTCCCGGTATCACCACCCTCACCACTGATCCTGAAAGGATCATCTGTCCTGAATTCCACGTTTCCAGTTCCTTCCATACCAGTGTACATCCCCTTGTCTAGCTGAATTTGTAAGGTAGAATTGGGATCATGATAGTGGGGGATGGGGTCGGAGGCATTTAAGAACTAGAAGAAAGTTGCATATTTCATTGTTGCTACACTGTACCTTGACTGGCTGGTCTCCTCCCTGCCACCCCTCTGTAAGGGGATGTCACTTCATACACTGATGGGCTTTGGACCCCAATCTGCACTGACCCTTATTTATAATGATATAGATGCCTGATGCCTGGTACCTGATCCCTTCGACATCTCATGGTCATACAGGCTGCTGTGCTTCTTCCATGTGGGTTTTGTTGCTTCTGAGCTAGATGACTGCTTGTTTACCTTCAAGTCTTTAAGACCCTGGATGCTATATTTTTTGATAGCCAGGCACCATCAGCTTATTTCACTACATTTGCTTGTGCACACATTTATATTCAGCAATCATATCAGGAAGGTGGGCACAAAATGATATGGTTTTTAGTTCTTTGATGCCTGATAATTGATCCCCTTGACACATCATGGTTAAGCATTCTGGTATGCTTCTTCTTCTATGTGGGTTTTGTTGCTTCTGAGCTAAATGGCTGCTTGTTTACTTTTAAGCCTTCAACACTCCAGACACTGCGTATTTTGATAACCGGGCACCATCAGCTTTCTTCACTGCTTTTGCTTATGTATACATTAATCTTCAGTAATTGTATCAGGAAGGTGAGAATCATGGAGTGTCAGTTTAATAGAACAAAGTGTTCTTGCATTGAGAAAGTACTTGAGTGGAGGTCCAATGCCCATCTGCTGTCTTAATACTAACTCTATAAGTATATGCACATATATCTATTTCTTCATCATATATAAATATATTCACCAACATACATGCCTGTATTTAGATCTCTATAAATGCCCTTTAGCCTCCAGTTCTTTCCTCTATTTCCTTTCACTTTGCTCTTTTCCTACTATCATGATGAGCCTTAATTTGGGTTTCAGTATTTTCTCTTTGTTAGATTACTCTTGATCAATCCCTTTCGAACTTCTCACACCCACCTTGTCTCTGATTTTGAATCACTTGTTGTTCCCTTACCCCTGGGTTTGTCAACACCAACACCTTTCCCCTACCTCCCTACCCCCCACAATCCCCCAGAACCATCAGTCCCATTGTTTTCTCCTCCAGATTGTTCATCCAGCCTATCTTATCTACACAGACTTGCAGAGATAATAATATGTACAAAAAAACCAAGATGTCATAAGATGAAACGATCTAAAGAAAACAAAACAATGACAACAACAAAACCCCAATGTCCAGAAAAATATATATAAACAGGTAAATAAAAGAAAAGAAAAACCTGTAAATAGTGCAAGGTCTGTTCGTGGACCTCCAGGAGTGTCCCTGGTTGATTGAGATGGGGTGCCACACCCTGGCCGCAAACTATATCCTTGGCACTCCCTCAGGAACTCCATGTTCTGTTCCCTCCTGCTGATCTGCTGCACACCCTTAGTGTTTTGCCTTGGTATGGTGGGGTCAGACAGGGTACAATCTTGACCCAGCTTCTCCACTGTTGTTTCTGTAGGGCCTTGGGTCAGCAAGGGACACCATGTTTCATAGTGGTGGCTGTTCTGAGGGGGAATATCATCCTCAAGGATCAGTGGACCAGGATGCACTCCATTCTCTCTTCCTCCCCCTTCATTTGTTCTCATGTGCTCTGGTCAGGTATCTCTAACTTCCCGAGCTGCAGCTTCAGTGCTGACCTCCAAAGCAAACTCCCTTGGAGGGAAAGATGACTGTCCATGTAGTTGGGATTGGGATTGAGTCCTTAGACCCCTCCACTGGCTCCCCGCCCCATGTTGTCATGTTGCATTCACATTCTGGAACACCAAGTTTAAGTTTGGTCCCTCTTTCCCTGTGGAGATATAAACAATACTCTCCCTTTGGGTGGTTAGTACTCCTTTCTCCCTCTGCATATCGCCATCTTCCCTGCCTCCCCCCCCCCTTCAGTTAGCTACCACATGTCGTCCTGGTTTTGAACTGGCCCCTGTAATAAGACCTGGGCCTCCCCCCAGGAATTTCTGTATACAGTAGCTTTTTCCCTATGCCCCCTTTGCATATTTTTTAAGCTTACCTCAACAGACACATGTTGTACAAGTCCTTTTGCACTTGACTTACTTCACTTAGCATAATTTCCTCCAGTTCTTCCCATAAGGTGATGTGCTTCATGCTTTCATCGCTGTTTTTCAGTGAAGTGTAGTACTCTATTGTATGTAGGTACCACAGCTTTTCAATTCATTTATCAGTTGATGGAAATTTGGGTTGATTCGAACTCCTTACAATTGTGAACTGTGCTGTGATAAACATTGGAGCACAGATGTCTGGCTGTGGTTTGTTTCTTGCCTCTTCTGGATCCTCTCTTTATTTTTATCTATTTATTTAATAAATCATTTTATTGGGGGCTTTTGCAGCTCTTACAACATCACTTGTATTAAGCACATTTGTATATTTGTTGCCATGATCATTTAAAAAACATTTTCTTTCTACTCGAGCTCTTGATATCAGCATCTCTTTTTTCTCTCCCTCCCCAAATCTCTCACCCTCATGAACCCTTGAAAAGTTATAAATTATTGTTATTTTCATATCGTACATCATCTGCTCTCTCCCTTCATCTTGTTGTTGTTTTTCTCCATGTATGTGTGCTTTACTTAGGTCATTGTGATCAGTCCCCTTTCTCCTTTGCACAATCATGGCAGCATCAGATGACTACATCTTTCTCCTGCGTGGGGACCGATGGTTTTGAATCACTGACCTTGAGGTTAGTTGTCCAATGCTTTCTCAACAGCATTGCCAGAGCTTAGAAAAAGAACAAACAGGAGTAATCCTAATCAATGAGAAAAATTGGGGCAAACTGAAGGGTCCCAGTGCAGTCCATGCTTGGACTATGGAATATAATGAAGAAAGTATACAGTGGAAGACAAAATGGATGGCTGGGCCTTGTTAAAAAATAAAACTTATGCACATAAAATTTGTCATCAGAAGAATAAATCAAGAGCCCATGGATTGGGAAAAAAATCTTTAGCAATAACACAGTGGGCAAGGGATTAATTACAAAAAATCTAGAAAATTCTGTAACACCTCAGTAAGAAAATCACATACCAAGTAATACCAAGCAAAGGACACAAATAGACAGTTCATAAGGGAGGGCACTAGAAGGACCAAGTGCATGAGGAAATGCTCATGATCACTGACAGGAAAGTTCTACCCTGCCTTATAGGGTTGATAGGAGTCAGCAATGACTCTAGGGCAGGGAGTGTTTTGATTGAAGGAGAGAACGTGCCCAGTTCTAACTGAACACTTTTGACCTAGTTTCTATACAGCCTTTCGTGACCCAGGATGTATGCTCTATAGTTCACTAGGACTCAGTCTTTTTTGGGGGTGCCCAATATCCTTCATAGGTCATACCAGAAATATTCAATATGGAAGCCCCACTAAGTGAACTGAGCTTTACCTCAAATTCATGACAGCACACTTATGGATCCAACATACTCCCTTGGATGAAATACCTAGTGTAAGAAGTAGCAGATGACTACTTTCTCAAGGCTACGAATTTGGTGGTTGTTGCATTTTTGGATCTCTTGCTTTGAGGGTGCCCAATGAATGGTGGTCTGGGACTATCATATATTTACTATTTTAATGCCCTCCTTCCATTCTGAGGGCCTGTCTTAATCTTGTAGGCATGCATGGTTGAATGAGTTTTATTGCAAGTTTTGCCCTATCATCAATCCCAATTGGTTTTTTACATAGTATCCGACTACTTAGGAGTTTAATCTATAAAAGTCAACAATTCATGTACTGCAATCTGAACCCAGCCAACACTTGCATAATTTTCTTTTCTCAACAGTGGTTTAAATTCTGCACCATTGCTTAAATTAATGACACTATCAACAGAACTACTCTATATCCCACGGAGATGATTTATAATGTTCTCTATCATCAAATGATAATGATATATCTAAAAGGAATCATAAATATATATATATATATATATATATCATAGATATATGAATAGATCTGGGTCACACTTAATTCTAGCCCCAATTTAAGGGCAATTAATTCTTATGACATAGCCCTGCTTGATGTTTGCCCTTATGAAGAGCTCACTGAAGATGTGGATGCTATATAGCAAAGTGTGATGAGGAAACCAGATGACTCCCAGCCATCAGAATGAATAATGTCTGGATCTTAAAGGCTTGTCTTAAAACAAGCAGACATCTAATTGATGCATCAACCAAGTTCACAAGGAAGAAGCACAATAACCTGTGTGAGTCAAGGATTATAAATAATAGAACTCAAATCTGAAGGAGTGAATGATATCAGAGGTCAAATTGTGAATGCTCAGTTTGTAGAAGGCTATGGATAACAGTGGAAGACCAAAATTCATTCACAAGATCACCACATGGATTAAATCTCTAGTGAATACCCTCTGATCATAGTTGAGCGATGCGTATAGCCTTGTTATCAGACAAAGAGCCTTGTCAAGTTGATTGTGGCAGATATCTTAAGATTAAAATATAATTCCCTATCATTTGATCTCCCTTTTGAGCCATTTAAATTTGTTCTAATTTTAATACTTTCTGCTCTCTCTTTAATTGAAGCTTTTCAATGTTTTGTGTCATCATGGTGGCTTTGCTTTGTCTGATTTTGTATGATTATGTTTTCTTTGTATGATTATCTGTATAAGAAATGTCTAAAAGGTAAATATATAAATAGAATAATTGGACAGGGGCATGGAAGGGTGGGCTGAGAGGGAGATGGGGAGCTAACAACAGCGAGTATTTGAAGAGAACACTGAAGCTGATTGTGGTGGTAGCTGTAAAAATATGAATATGATTGGACACTTAAGTTGATATGTGGGAAAACTATGATGAGCTATCACCTCATAACTACTAATAAAGAAAACATACAATAATAAAAACATAGATAATTAAAAGGCATATGATGCCTAGGGCTCATATTTTCTTTTTAAAATGGTGGAGTAGAAAGGGGGAAGCGATTATAAGAATCTACATATAAACTCTTCTCTGGGGTACAGACAACAGGGAAGTGGGTGAAGGGAGACATCAGACAGGAAAAGATATGACATAATAGTAATAATTTACAAATTATTAAGGGTTCAAGAGGGAGGAGGGAGTGGGGAAGGAGGGAAAAAATGATCTGATACCAAGGGCTCAAGTAGAAAGCAGATGTTTTGAGAATGATGGGGGCAACAAATGTACAAATGTGCTTGGCATGCAATGGATGGAAGTATGGATTGTGATAAGAGATGTATGAGCCCCCAATAGAGTGATTTTTAAAAATGTATGCTTGATAGTGTTTTTATTACTACTAAAATCCAGATCCAGGCTATAGCCTTTTTTATTAGCTTATTGTTTCAACATAGTGCACAACTCCTTTGAAACTTTTTAATTTATCCTACGCCTAAGACAGTGAAAACATAGAGGAGCCCCCCAAACTCAGCCATTGAGTCAATTCTGTCTCACGGTGGCCAATAGAACAGAGTAGAATTGGCTGTCTGTTTCTGAGACTGCAACTTTTTATGGAAGGAGTAGAAAGCCTATTCTTTCTTCTGTTTCATGGCTGGTGGTTTCCAAGTCCCTACCTTGTGGTTAGTAGTCCCACAGGTAAGGATTATGCACCTTCTAGAGCTCACTAAAGCAGACTCTTTTTGTATTAAAGGAAAGCAAGAGTGTGCATTTTCAAGGTCTTAAGCTCAGTCTGGATTGACAGGATTTCTTTTTAATTTGAGAAAGTTTGTCTCAGACTGCTTTAAATATTTACATGCTGGGGAAATTTGCATAAGAACCACTGTGCCTCCTACATTACACTGGTCCCATTCCTTGACTAGCTGATTACCTATGAGTTAGCTTGATTTTAAGAAACATGCATTGCCACACAACAGACTATTTTGAGAATTCTAGGTGTGATTAATTTGGTGCTAAGAGTGCAGATAGTTAGGAAATACAAGAAGAAGAAAATGTTAGGTGAAGTCTCAAATTAAATCCTTTCCTAACCTAAGAGAGAGCTGAGGTTTCATGGTGGCTGAGCAGGCTGAAGCCTAAGAAAAGAGGCTCTGCCTGGCTGGCATGGGACAAGAGCACTGGATCACTGAGCACAGCATGTGAGGGAGAAAGACACCAGGGGCCTTACAGGTGGGTAAGAAGTGTTCCCTTAATATAGTAGTGAATTGCTACAAAAGGAGCCAGGCTAATGTAAGAAGAAACTAGCTACACAACAAATTAGATACAAACACCAATAAACCAAGCACACAGAGACAATCTTTAAGGAAGTCAGAGGAAAGGGACGCAAATGTGAAGGTAAAAATCACACCTGATTTCTATTCAAAAATTCTATAGATAGGAGACAATAAAATGAATAAAACAGTAGTACTCAAAGAGAATTATAGAACAAAATGTCAACCTGGAATACTACACACAGCCACACAACAAGAATGAGAAATCAAAGTGAAATAAAGACTTCTCTAGAGAGGCAAAAGCTGAGAAAATTGATTCCCAGTAGACCTAGAGCTCAGAACTGTTGAAGGATGCTCTTCCAGCAGATGGAATACAACAGTCAAAGAAACTGAGAAAATCTGCACACACTGCAAATGCATCATCCTGGAAATGTTTAAAATGAAGCTTAAAAATACTTAGTCCTTATTTTACTTGTTCTAAAAGGATATTCACTATCTAAAGCAAAAACATTAAGAATATATTATGGGTTTATGATACATATGAAATCAAAACAATGAAGAACTGGAAGCTTATTATTTTAAGGTCTTAATGCTACATGTGAATTTTGATAATGTAATTAGAAGACAGTGTGTACTTTAAACTCTATGATGTCTATTTTAATGAGATGTAAATGATAAGTCAATATCACACAAAATATAATTTAAAAATAGTCAATCTCTGTGGCGGTCATGTATTCAAGATGTCGATTTCATGTTTGAGATGTAGGGGTGGAGTCTAGCCTGTTAATCTGGAGATAGCCAATGAGTAGCCAATGAAGTCTTTGTGTGGGCATGGCTTTCTCCTGAAACTTCTGGGAAATCTCGTGATATTTCCCTCATGGATATGAGAAGCGATCTCCCACAAGTTTTTGGGAGTCAGTCTCAGAGACAACGAACTACACAAGACAAGATGGCAGTGTCTGAGGAGCTGGAGGAGTGTTGATAGAGGTGATGGACCCTGAGCCCTGGAAACAAGGAGCCATGGGGAGATCCCTGAGTGCTGGAACTCTGCACCTACTGGCCTGTGACTTCATGATTCGGAAGGAGACATTATAGACTGATATCGGGCATATGGGCCAATATCAGACTTATAACTTTGAACTGGACTGGGTTGGGATGCTTTCTCAGTGTTCCATTCCTATTATATATAAGCTTTACCCTTATATCCAATATGTGTGTCTATGAATTTGTTTCTCTAGTCTCCCTGAACTAACACAATCTCAAAGAAGAGAAAGAGTACAAAGGACAGATGGAATAAATAAAAACTACCCAGCAAGATCTTAGCTTCAAATCCAGTCACATCTATAATGATGCTACATGAAAATGGTTGAACTCACTGTCATTGAGTCAATCAATTCCTACTCACAGCAAACACACAGGGTGGAGTGGAATCACCTCTGTGGGCTTCTGAGGTCATAACCCTTCACAGAGGCGGAAAGCCTCATTTTCTTTTGCAGAACAGTCTTCAGTGCTTTCAAATGGTCCACTTTGAAGTTAGTAGCCAAACTTACAAGTCACTACACCAGTGAAAAGGCTGAAATTGTTGGAATTGCTGTAAAGACCAGACTCAACTACATGCTTTCTACAAGAATTCGATTTTAAATATGGAAATTAGAAGTAGAGAAATTAAAAGGAAATAAAGGAAAACATACATACCACACAAACATTAATCAAAAGAAAGCTGGAGCAGATGTAAATAACAGACAAAATTAGCTTTAGAAAAAGAATGCTACTAGTCACGAGGATGCCAAATAATAAAGGAACAAAAACACACACAGGAACACACACAAATACATGCAATAGATACGCATTAAACAACAATACTTTAAAGTATAAGGAGTGAAAACTAATAAAACTGAAAATGGAAATAGATAAATCCAAAATTAAAATCGGAGATTTCAACCTAAACAACACTATCAATCAACTTGACTTAAGTGACCTTTAGAGAACACGCCACCAAACAATTACAGAATGCTTTATTTTCGAAGTGGGTTCTAAATCTAATTACTTCTGAACTATAGCAAGAATAGACATGGAGACACACACGGTGAAAGAAAACAAGGAACATCCAGGACTACAAGCAAGGACTAAATCAACACAGTGGAATGTCTGATTTAAGTCATTAGCCTCTAGAACTATGTGATGATTACATAATCTGGTGTCGTTTTGGGATTTGAGAGGATTAAGAGTGAAGGGGTGGAGTCCAGCCTGTCAATCAGAATATAGCCAATGAGACCTCTGTGTGAGCATGGCATACTCCTGAGAATTCTGAGAAATCCCGATTTTCCTCCTTGGTGGGGGGAGGCACTTGCTCTCTCTACTGACTTCCTTGGAGATGCTTTACTGACAAGACACATGGCACTGTGTCCTGGGAGCTGGAGAAGCCACCTGGACCTACCCTAATCCAGCCAGAACCCTGCCCCTGGAGAAGCCACGTGAAGACCCCTGCCAGCACTGAGATGCTTATGCCACCACTGGATCCAAAGACTTTCTCTCCATTGCCCTGTAATCACCTTGCATTTGGCATCATTGCGTGGTTTTGTGAATCTGAAGAGGACTTTATAGATTGGTATCAGATATAAGGGCTAATATGAGAATTTATGGGCTTGGACTAGACTGGGTTGGGGTGTACATATGAGTGTCAATGGATCTGTTTCTCTAGTCCACCCAGACTAACACAAACTATAAGAACACAAATTTCTATTCTTCAAAGCTACACATTTGTATTTGTGTTATAGCAGCACTAGGTAAACTTCATTTAAGAAGCAGTATATCTTGTTAAAGAAGGTTATTAACCTTCAAAAATAGAAAATCTAAGGCCAACATGTCATCACTTGGACATGCTACCAAACATTTTAAGGATAAGTAATAAAAATTTGTAAACCTTTTGAAAAAACAGAAAAGGAGCAACCATTTCCAAATCTAGTTTATGATACCAACATTTTCCTTCACAGCTAAACCAGACAATGATATTGCACAATACTGTTGTTGCTGTCAGGTACAGTCGAGTCAGTTCCAACTCAGAACAATTCCATGGACAAATGCCTGAATGGACCCGTCCTCCAACGGACCTGGAGCCATTCTTACAATTGTTGTCCTATGCGAGCCATGGCCCACTCCCTTTGCTTGCCACTCCGCGTCTTTTTAACTGATCTTCGGCTCTGCCAAGCATAACGTCCTCTTCCAGAAGGTGGTCCAGCCTGAGACCATGACCAAAGGATGTGAGACAACGTCTCACTGACCTGACTCCCACGGAGCATTCTGGTTGTACCTCTTCCAAGACAGAGGTACTTGCTCTTTTGGCAGTCCAGGGTGCTTTCAATATTCGTTGGCAGCACCAGAATTCAAATTCATCCATTCCTTTTCAATTTTCCTCACTTAATAACCAACGTTCACAAGCGTCTGAGGTGACTGAAGCATTATGTGCTGGATCGGGCACGTGTTAGTCCTCAAAGTCTTGCTCTTCAACACATTAAAGAGGTTTTGCACATCAGATTTTTCCAATGCAATATGTTGTTTGGTTTCTTACCTGTCGCCTCCATGGGCACTGATTATGACTCTAAGGCAGATGAAATCCATGATAATCTCAATCTCCTTTTTGTTTGTTATGTTGTCTATTGGTCCAGTTTTGAGGATTATTTTTATTAATTTATTTATTTTTAGGCATCACTGCTCTAGTGGTGGGAGTAGGAGGCCCAGCCTTTGCTCCTGGGAGCCGGAATCGAACCTCCATCTCAGTGGGCCGCAGTCCCGCACACAACCACTACGCCACTGGGGCTCAGCCCTTTTGAGGATTATTATACTGAAGGCTTCAGTCCTTGATCTTTGCCAGCAAGTGCTTAAGTCATTCTCACTTTTATAAGTAGAAAAGTACAAACCAGTGTCCCACACGAATGTTAAGTGTAAAATTCCTCAACTGGATATATGCAAACCGAAGATGGTCATATATAAAAAGGATAATGCATCATGTTTAAGTATCAGTCCTGGGATAATCATTTGATGCTATCTTAGCAATGCAAAAGGGGCTCAAAAAAGAAATCAATCCAGTTAATTCACCAGGGTCACAAACTGCACAAGGCAAAAATGTTTATTTTAGTAGATGCAGAAAAAATATTTGACAAGAAAAAATATGTTCATGATAAAAAACTCTTAGAACTAGAATGGAACATTCACAGTCTGATATAGGACATCTCAAAAATATATACAGCTAACATCATACTTTATGACGAATGATTGAATCATTTCCCTATCACCTATCTGCCCATTTGTCATACTGTGAGGCCATGCATGTTGCTATGATGTTGGAAGCCATGCCACCACTATCTCAAACACCAGCAGGGCTACTCCGCAGAGCTCACAGACTGAAAGAGAGCAGGGAAAAGATGTGGCATGATACTTCTGAAAATGACCCAATGAAAACCTAATGGAGCCCAACAGAATGCTGTCCCCTGTAGAACTGGAAGGTGAGGCCACTAAGCTGAAAAACACTCAAAAGACAAAGCGTCTATACCATGGACTCCAGTACAGCAGCCATCAGGAAAGCGGTGCAGGATTATGCAGGCTTCCTTCTCATTGTTTCTATACGTGACCATGAATCAGAGCCGACTAGACAGTAACTCACAATGACGGCAACAACCAAGCCGGGGAGCAAGGGGAAGATGTCCTTGTGTACCATTCCTCTTCATCACTGTCCTGGAAGCCTTAGACAGTGCAATAAGGCAAGAAAATAAAAATTCAGTTTAGGAAAAAAAAAGAAAGAACATCATCTCCATTCTCATCTGGCATAATATTCTATAAAGGAAATTCCAAATTGTAAACAATGCTAGAATTAGTAAGTGACATTGGCAAGGTTGTAGGATACAAAATTAATACATGTGAAAGCATGTGTATTGCCATAGTCTAGCACTGAACAACTGTAAATTGGAATTAAGCAGTATGATACACAATAAAGTGTCATTTTGTAATCGCACTTAAAATGCCACTTAGTTTCCTGTTCCGCGGGACCCCCCCTAACAAAATACCAAAAAGAAAGTGGCTTTAAAGAAAGTTGTTGTTTGGTACTTTCTAATTGGTTCTGACTTAGAGGGCCCCTATGTACAAAAGGACAAAACACGCCCATCCTACACCGTCCGCACCTTGTTCTTCTGCCTGAGCCCATGGCTGCCCCCACTGTGTCCAGCCAGCTTGTCCAGGGCCTGCTTCTTCCCTGTTTTTTTGAGATCTTGTTCAAGAGTCTTTGCGTCTGAGCTCAGGACGTCAGCACTGCTGTGCACTTTCTGCTCACTCCAGGGGAAGACCTTTCGTTGCCTCTACCCACTTCTGGCAGCCCAGAGTGTTTCTCAGCACCCTTTGCCTTTTAGATGTCCCTCTGCATGGCATCTGTTTGCCCTTAGGTGACCTTGTCTCCACGTCTATTCTACTCTTTCCAAGATACCACTCAGAAAGCTTTACGACACATCGGCCCTAGTGTGATCTTGTTCACTGATCAGTTCTTTGAGGAAAGCACCTTTTTACCAAAAAATCACATGTACATAAAAAAGACTTCCATGTATTTTTTTTGGAGGGAAGGAGTATATAATTTAAGCTATAGCACTTAGGTTAAAATCTCACAAAATACATGCAATCTCTACCTTCTGATCCTACATATTGAAGAAAGTAGTGATGAATAAAACATCAAAGAAGACAAAATGAAGACATATCATATGTTTATGGATTGGAAGCCTCAATATTGTTAGGCAAGATGTCATCTCTTCCCAAATTGCTCTGTACAAGATCCTGGCAGGATTTTTTTTGTTAGAAATTAATAAACTGATTCTACAATGTATAGGGAGATGTAAGGAAATAGGGCCACCAAAACAATTTTTCAAAAGAAAAAGAGCATTTTAGAGATCAGTGTGCCTTCTGTAAAGGCTTATGTAAAATGATTATAATCAAGACATCTTGTTACTGGTGAAAGGATAAAACACAGATCAATTGAATAGAATAGGGTCTAAAAATAAAACTCGCATATGTATGGTCAACTGATTTTTGACCAAAGTGCAAAAGCAAATCAAGAGAGAAAGGATAGTGTTTCAATGCATGGTGCTGGAACAAGTGGACACCCATATATTAAAAATTGAACATCTGACCTGTATTTTGTTGTTGTTGTTTTGGGGGCATCACTGCCTTTCTGGTGGTGGGTGTAGGAGGCTCAGTCTTGCTGCTGGATTTGAACCTCCAACCCAGTGGGCTGCAGTCCCGCGCACAACCACTACGCCACCGGGGCTCAGCCTGACCTGTATTTTGAAAGAAAACATTTGAAAGGAAATATAGAAGCTGTTTCAACCCATAATATTAGGGGGTGAGTTAATTAAATATTTGATCAAGTCTAGAGGGTTAATGATCAAGTCAATAATTGTGTGTGGCTCACGGATGATGTTATAAATATCCAAATGGTCTTTGACAGAATAAGAGGCTCTCTACCCTGGCCTAAAGACTGTCCCCAGAGATTACCGCCCCTATGTGTCCCTGGTATTGAACAACTGGAAAGGGGAACGCGCAAAGCCTTCATCCCTCCCACTGGTCCTGGAGGTAATCCCTCTATGCAAGTGACCATGTACCTCAACTACCATGCGGGCATTCTGGTAGCAGTTTAAACTGTCTGTGCCCTGTGTTTTCAGGGACGCAGGCCAGGAGTGCAGGCTCCTGCTGTTAGCAGCCCCTTTATCCTCTCCCCCCACTCCGTGGAGCCTGGCAGGATGGCCACCAGATGCATAGGAGCTGCTGAGTGTAGGCATAGCAGGGAGGATTACAGGTGGTGGAAGGGGCCACTATTTCCTCCCCCTGCCCAAATTAGGAATTTCTCTGCACCCATGCTTATTGGAGTCTTTCTTTGCATTGTGCCAATTAACTTTTATTCTTGCATCATGAGTGTGGTTTAACTTCCAGGTCACTAGTCGGACCTGAAATTGTAATCCTCTATTTGAAAGTCTTTTCTTAAATGCTCGTCTGCATTGTGGAGGTCCTGGAAGGTAGCAACGAGGAAGAGAGGGAAAGTAGGGAGAGAAAGAACAGAAGGGGGGTGGATATCAAAAGAAGGGACACTTTCTACCCAGAACAGTCTGGGCTTTAAGGACCTTAATGCCCTAGAATGTATCATCTTTCCTTGCCAGCAGCTCTGAAGCCATGATTTAGCTAAAATGATGCTTGTTCTTTTGACCTGTTTACCCAGAATACCCTCATAAGTCTGACGGGAAATGGGTCATCGAAGAGATCCACACTTTTGGGATGAGGTGTGTGTTTAAAGCAGCCCTATTCCTCCATGTCAAATGCCAAGGCCCCCTGAGCTCTTTATAGCAGAAACCTGTTGGCAAGGCAGAAGACACCTGGCCCCTGGCCAAAGCCAAGCAGAGATGCTACTTTGGAGAGACACATCAGCGAACATTTGTGCAGGCTCTGGGACCTGGAACAAAAATATGCTGAGCCACAAATTATGGCTTTAAGATGTCACCACAGCCATCTGACACTGTGCTTCAGCGGTTGGTGTCTTCATTATTGTGGTGCGGCCTCCCATTTAGTCTGGGTGACTGTGTGAGAGACAGAGGTATGTGACGCAGGGTCTGTACAGCCTTAGCAACAATGCTCTCCAAGGGTTGTCAGCCTGATTGCCAAGCCCCGTGGTAGAGAAGCTGCAAGTCTATCAGTTGCTTTGCTATGCACATGTACGTACACACACACACACACACATCCGTCCTCCTCCAGGACCCCCACTTGTAACAGCTGAAATGAATCAACCTCCTGGATACAGGAACTCCTTCCCCGGGTGGCTTTCTCATCTCCCTGCGCTTCCGTAAGGCCTCCCTCCCAGCCCATCTGCCACTGCGTTCCTTTGGCCTCCCTTTCACTCGGCGTTGAGGTGGTAACTAGACCAACCCAGCAATGCCCTTGTGGCTTCTGTTTCAGTGGCTCAGCTTCACTCAGATTAATGGAGCAGAAGCATGCACTTGCATCTGATGCCAGTAATCAGATCCTGAGTGACCACAGAGAGGGAATTAAGCAAAGATACTGGCACAGTCCCGGGGGATACGGTTACAGGAAGAACTGTTTCTTAACAGCAGCCCCTTGGGCCCTCTCTCCACGTCCCCACCTCCTTCCCCAGCAAGTCTCTTCAATGTTTTCCATAAGATTAATTAAAGTCTATCCAGCAAAGGCCTGCATCGCTCAAGATTTACTTTTTGATTTGTCCTTGTGGATGCACACTGGACACATTTCCATATTGCAGACTTTGATTTAGTGCAGTGCTTGTGTGCTTTGCACTTGTGTTTCAAATGGGGGGGGGGGAGGTAAAAAAGCACCTAGTCCAATTGCTTAAGTCAGTAATTCTCAGTTGTGACCAAATGACAAAACCCCTTACACAAGGGGTCTGGGTCAGGGCACCAGAACCCAGACTTAACATGTACTCTGTCCACATGTGCCACGCAGGGAAGGGAGTTTGCTCCCGCCTGGAGATGCCCAAGAAGGCTTTAGGGAGGAAGTGGCATTTGAGGTGAGTCTTGGAAAGATCACTCTAAATGAGAAGAAATGGCCTGGCTTGAGTCAAAGACGAGTGGGGATCTGAGCCCAAATGCAGAGACACATCCTTAAAGGGCCCATGGTGGGCAGTAGGCTCAGGAGCCTTCGATTAGGAAGAATTTAATACCAGGTTTAGCAATTTAACACTTCTATTGTCATCAACAGAAATCCTTGGGGGTTGTGGTGCAGGGAAAAGACAAGATAATGGCTTGTTGGTTGGCTTAGTGGATGGTTATTCTGGAAGCAGCAGAGAAAGAGGGATTGGAGGAAGAGCAGGTATAGGGAAAGAGGTATAGGGAAAGAGGGGTTGGAAGAAGAGAGAGCAGAGATGGGTTGGTTGGAAAGTTCTTGTGCTGGTCCAGGAAAAGCAGTTCCGAAGACTCTGATGGGAGCAGAAGGGCAGGCATGGAGAGGAGACATTGCAAGGAGGGGATTTGGCAACTGTTTGGATTTGGGAAGTAAGGTCAGGGAGATGATGCTGCGATTTGGAGAGTCAATGCTGGAAAGATGGTTGATGGTGTCATGACAACTCGATGTTTTTCAGGTTCTTCTAGAGCCGAGGCAGCCGCCATGGAGCTGTTCTACTTTGTCAAGTGGGGTCGGGCTGAATTGCCATCAAGTGGACATCAGCTAACCATGCAGAGTGTGCTGTTGGGGCACCAGGCAGAATCCGCCTCCTACAGGCGTGTGGTGAACAAACCAAGGGAGAGTTTCTCTTCCAGGAAGACACATATGGAATGACAAATTGGGAGCCGAACATGGTCACTTTAGTGAGGGATACTGGTAAGGCTGTGGCTGCAGCATCCTCTTCAGAATTTGCACTTTCATCCCGAAGCAATGTGCTAAATCCTAGGCAACCACCTGGGGATTTTGTTAAAATGTGGATTCTGCTTTAGTACATCTGGTGTGGGAATGAAAATCCCAAGCAGATTGGCAAACAGAAATGAACTGGTCTGAAGTTCTGTGTCTTCAGAGGTCCAGAAGAGGTCCCTGGGGCAAGACATCTCACAAGACTTTGGAGCTCAGGAGCAGCGTTGAAAGGAAAGATGGAATGTCAGGGCCATCCGTGTGGAGGTGGCAGGTGACAGCACAGAGCAGTTGAGCCAGAAAAGGAGGCGGGATGGAGAGGGTGAAGAGAGAAACTGTGAGGACCCGGGGAGAGGAGAGCAAGTAAGAAAAATATCCTGTCACAAAAGCCAAGAGAGGAGTGATTTCCTGTCAAAGCTGAACCGGTGATGGTGAGGACATGGCTGCCAGATTTGAGGCTGAGGGGGAGGTCTCTGGAGACCTTTCTGAGGCTCTGTCAGGAGAGTGGAGGGGCGGAAGCCAGATCTGAGCCGGCAAAGAGCGAGTGGGTGGTGAGGAAGTGTAGGCAGCAAGTGTATTTCCTGGCGAGCTTTTAAAAATAGGACGGAGGGCTCTCATTTGGGGATGGGTTAAGGACCTCTGCCTGTTATTCAGGAGAGGAGCGATGCAGGCTGCAAAGAAATGCTGGTCTCTCCTCACGGGACAGGTGAAGAGTGACTCCAAGGGTGTGGGCTTGCCATCTCCCTTCGTTATCAGGGGTTAACAGTGGCCCTTGCTGATGCCAGAAATCAATGCCCGCTTCAACAAGGTTGCCTGCTTCCACCTTGCCCACAAGCTGGGCATTATCTAGATGGTTTCTAGATGATTCTAAAGTCTGATGTGTATGGCTGTAAAGTAAGCATGATAATGGGAGGTGTAGAATAAACAACCCCCAAACCATGCACTAACTTCAAGTGGATTCTGACTCGTGGCCCCTGTGTGTTTCTGAGAGTGTCACCTCTTCGGGAGTCTTTCCTGTAGAGAGGCTGGTGGGTTCCAACTGCTGAGTTTGTGGTTCGCAGCCCAGCAGGTCATCCACTATGCCACCAAGAATTTCTGCTTTCTGTTCCCAAGCGGAAAAAATCATCTATCCCGTTAGACACGGTTGTGAAATTCATTGATCTGTCCTCCAAAGAGACTGTCAAGAAGGAGAAAGAGAAGGAGAAAGAGAAGACACTGATGACTGGACAGTGCCCCAGGGAGGCAGCTATTAACCTGATGTCTCCCCATGCTTCTTACCCACCCACCTTCACACTCTTCTTGCCTCTGCCTGTGAATGTCAAAACCTTAAAAAGGCTGGCTTCTTCTGCTTGTGTTTGCTTTAGACCATTCTCCCTGGCTTGGGTTATATCCTGGCAGAAGGAGAAACTTCTGGAGTCTAGTTTTAGGGGGTGGTGGTGATTCAGTTAGCTGTTACCAAGGGAAATTTGAGTCTGCATGAGTATTTTGGGAATGAGACCACTTCCCACTCCTGTGTTGTAGCGATGCATTGAGAAGTTTGGCTTTTTAGTATTCAAAGCTTTCTTTTCATCAGGAGAAAACTCCCATCATCTGTAAAGAGGCTTTCTACTCCATTAAAGAATTATCATCTCAGAACCCCCTGTGGACAGTTCTGCCCTGCTCTCCAGGGTTTCTATCGGTCAAAAATAACCCGGGAGACATGTGCTGTACTGCCTCCGACTGTGGAAGTCAACACTGGGGCGAGGGAAGCCGAGGGTGGGCCTGTGACCTGGACTCCATGGAGAACATTTGAATCTTGTAAGAGAGGCAGAGAGGAGCTGAGATGGTTTATAAGCTGTTGCTCTGTCATTGCACACCCAGAGATGGTAGTGTTGATTCATGACTCTTTAACGATTTTCCTAACCACTAGAGGTTTCTGCTGGTTGCAAACATGAGTCTTGACGAGAGGTGGAGCAATCCAGGGACAGGCTGACAGAGCTGGCAAAGTGGGTTCAGTGGACTTGAGAGGCAACCCTGTGTAAAAGTCACGCTCCTGCAAGAAACTAAGAATGTCACCCCTGCATTGGAGAGATGGAGAATAATGGCATTAACCTGGGAATACCGAAAAGTGGAAGGACCACCAAGAAGAAGACAAAGCCCTGGCGGCAAGCTCAGCAGTTGAAGCCAACCGTTCTGGCAAGGGAAAGATGGGCCGGTCTTCAAAACCCACAGGGACAATTTTACTTTTTTCCAATTGAGTGGTCGCTACATGGCACCATCGACTTGGTGACAGTGAACGAGTGAAGGAGAAGGCAGTGATAGGGTCAGGCACAGCAGCTCAGGGGAGGAAGCACTGAGCAGTGCTAAAGTGCAGTGAGAGAGCAGCCATGCCTGATACCTGAGTGGATAGACCTCTGGACAGAGGGCAAAGTCCCTGAGGCAAACATGCCACTTCTCTGTCTTTCTTGTTGGCATAAGCTTCTGAGAGTAGGAACTCTGATTTGTTTATCTGCTCTGGTGGTGTAGTGGTTATGCATTGGGCTGCTAATCAGAAAGTCAGAAATTCAAATCCACCAGCTAGCTACTTATCCAGAGAAAAATGATGCTTTCTTTCTACTCCCTTAAAGAGTTGCAGTCCCAGAAACCCACAGGGGCAGTTCCATGTCCTGTCCAGTTGTGATGGGTCGGAAACCAACTGAAGGCAGTGAGTGTTGAGTGGTGGCATCTGTTGCACCCCGAGCACTTTCTGCTGGACATTTGTTTTCCCACAGTGGCGTGGGAGCGGCAGGAAGGGATCAGAGCACATGGAGGACACCTGGTGTGGGCGGGAGGAGGTGAGTTACTTTAACCCTCTCCAAACACCTGGGATAACTTTCATGCACTCCCCGGAGGATTCCATGATTTAGCATCTGTCAAGTTTTTCATATTAAGGAGTTTGTTCTAGAAACTTGGCTGCTATTAATATTACTCCTTTGATCAAGCAAATATAAATGTGTATGTTTTTGCCCACTCAGAGATGACGTTTGATTCCTTTGTATTGAATCTGTAAGCCATCACTCACATGTTCACATTACTTATTTGCAAGGAACAAACAGAGGCAGCCTCCTCGACACTGCTGGTAAAGTTGCGGTGGTGGGACCCGAAAGCCTCAAACTCCTTTCCTGATGCACACACAGAGAAGGGGGTGGTCTCTGGGCACTTGTTTGTTTCCAGTATGGAGCTTCCGTGGTGGGCACGGTGAGGGGTGTGTGTCTTGTTCGCTCCCTGCTCTCCTTTCTCCTTGCCTCAACCTTATGGTTAGGGACTCTGCTGGGGCTCTCTCTCCCTCTCCCCCTCTCCCTCCTCTGTTTACTCTCCTCTTCTTCCTACTTCTCCCCCTCCCGCCTCCTCCCATCCTGCCTTCTCCCTCCCTTTCCTCCCCGCCCCCCTCCCATTCTAGTTTTTTCTTCCTTCTCACACACCTCCCTGCCTCATCCTGCTCTTCTGCAGCCTCCTTTCACCTGGTGCCCTCCCTCTTCCTGGCTTCTCATTTGCCCTGACCTTGACTGTGGAGAGCAATTCCCCAAAGACACAATACCTGAAGAACCCTAGATGCCCATCTGCGTTGTTTACAATGCCCCTATCCTTAGGTAACTGAGGTCGCATGAAACAAGACTCCTCCCAGCAGTCAGCACCTCCTCTCTCTTTGCAGACACCTCCGCTGACCCTCGGGTGAACTGCTGCTGAAGCCTTCTACTGTCTTGAGAACAGGTCAGCTCACATAGCTTGGGAGGTGTGACCACACACACACACACACACACACACACACACACACACACACACACAGTTGGGCAAGCCTAGAGGCTGCTATTCCTTCTTCCAGTGAAGGCAGTGCTTTTAGTGAGTGCATCACAGATTGACAAGGCCCGCCCCTCGGCAGGCAGCTAACTCTGGGGTGCACTGCCTGTGGGCACTGGAATCTGCCTAGCAGTCTTCTGGAGGGTTTTTATTTGTTTATTATTATAATTACTAATCATTTTATTGGGGGGTTCCTACAGCTCTTATAGCAATCCATAATTCAATTTATCAAACACATTTGTACATGTGTTCCCATCATCATTTCCAAAACATTTCTTTCTGCTTGAGCCCTTGTTATCAGCTCATCTTTTTCCCGTCTCTTCCCCACTCTTTCATCCATGTGAATTCTTGATCAATTACATATTATGGTTATTTCATATCTTACACTTTCCGTTGTTTCCCTCCACTCACATTTCTATATTCACCCCCCCAGAGGATTATATATCTAACCTTGTTATTAGTCCACCCCCACTCCCACCCCCCGCATGGCACCCCCTACTCCCACAACTGTCTGTAAGGGTTTATCTGTCCTGGATTCCAAGGGTGGAGAGCTCTTATCTGGACTAAGGTAGGTACTCCATACTCCTGTTTAGCCAGATTTGTAAGGTAGAAGTGGAGTCATGATAGTGGGGAAGAGGAAGTATTAAAGAACTAGAGGAAAGTAGTGAGTTTCATGGGTGCTATACTGCACCCTGCCTAGCTCATCCCTTCCTTGTGACCCTTCTGTGAGGGATGTCCCATTGTCTACATATGGGCTTTGGCTCTCCATTCGGACCCCCTCGTTCATATCAATATGACTGTTTTGGGTCTGCTGATGCCTGATTCTGATTCTAGTGATGTAGTGATCTGATTCTGGTGTGCTTCCTCCATATGGGGCCTTATTGCTTCCCTGCTGGTGGCCACTTGTCTAACTTCATGCCTTTAAGACGCCAGATGCTAAATCTTTTGATACTCATCACTTTCTTCACACATTTGATTGTGCAGCCATTTTGACTGCAGCAATCATATCAGGAAGGTATCACACAGTGCCAAGCTATTAGAACAAAGCATTCTTGTGCTAGGGAGACCTTAACTAGAGACCCAAAGTCTATCTATTATCTTAATACTTAATATTTAAATATATGTACATTGACCTATATTCCTATTATTATAAATCAATATACTTACATATATTATGTACCTCTACAACTAGCTTTTACCTACTAGTTCTTTATTTTCTTTCACTTTCCTCCTGTTCCACTATCATGCTTGCTTTCCATTCGGCTATGTTGCACTTGTCAAACCCCGCCAGGCTCTCTATACCTTCTGGAGGTGGTTGGAGATACACACACACACACACACACACACACACACGTATATCCTAGGTCTTGAAAACAGAGTTTCCCCTGGCCCAGTGTTTCCACTCCTGGAAATTCATCCTAAGAAAAAAAATCAAAAGATGCAGCCAAAAATGTTTGTATAAAAATGTATATTGAAGTGCTAGCTATACGGGTGGTAGTGCGGCGGGGGACACAGAGAACAAAACAAAGCAGGACAACATATAGGGGCTGACTTTAATCATTTATAGTACTTTCTGACAAAGGAATATCAACCAAGTTATTTCTTTAAAACCATCTTCATAAAGAATAGATTATGATATATATGAGGGATGTTCTCCCTATGCCCTTCAGATCACTCTACATGTGACCTTTGACCTCGCTCAGGGCTACCCAATAGGAAGTACAGGGAGGGAGAGAGAGAGGGTTTAGTACTGAAGTGTTTATTTACTTAGCACCATAGTATCAATCAGGCAATACTCTAGCCTAGCTATTACTACTGTTCCATCTCCAGTCCTCTGACCCCTACCCTCAAGTTTAAGTAACTTCCCTTGACTTTCCAGGAGAAGCACTGGGCAGTGCATTTCACATAGTCAGTCCATGTATACTTTGGATCCTGTCATTGCTTCCTAATCAGTCCTCAGGAGGATTAAAGGAAGATTTGGTACCTGCCAAGACTTTGATATGATGCAGAGAAAAAAATGCTTTCACTCTATAGTTAATGCAAAAATTAGGCTGGAAAAGAATCACAATCTTAACCCTCTAAGGAAATAAATTTATTTAGGAAGGGAAATATTTCCAAGCATAAGGAGGGAAAAAAATACTGGAAGAAAATATATCAAGTGATTAATTGTTGCTGCTTCTCAATTGTGGAATTATAGGTGCTTCTTTAATTATTTTCTTTATACAATTCTGTATTTATCCACTCTTGAAAATATTATCTTCAATGGAAAAGAGAAAAATTAATCTGCATGTTAAAAATCAAACTGAGATAAAGAAGTCATTGCTTTGTGACAATTCAATGGCATGTCATTCAAGGATTTTATAAAGGCAAACAATAGATTTAAACAATATATTTTAAAAGGAAGTCTAAACACCTTAGGATGAACTCTGAGGTGTTGTTAACTCCAGGGTTGTTATCTTAGGCTGAGAGACCTTCTAAATCAGTGCTTCTCAACCTGTGGGTCTTAACCTCTCTAGGGGTCAGACAACCCTTTCAGAAGGGTCACCCAATTCATAACCGTATCAAAATTACAGTGATGAAGTAAGAATGAGGATAATTTTATGGTTGGGGATCACTGCAACAAGAGGATCTGTATAAAAAGGTCACAGTGTTAGGAAGCTTGAGACGCACTGCTCTGAGTCCAGGTGGGATCCATAGAACTCCTCTCCGGGGAAGGAGTCTTTCCTTTGCAAGATGCATTAGTTCAGGCCCTGGCCTGAGCCCTGCCTCTGTTTGTGTTCAGGGTGGGCGTGGGGAATGAGGGGTCACGTAAGGGGAGGGGATCAGATGTGACAGATTAGACTGGCTAAGCCAAGCCGTCAGCACCGTCATGTCACACTCTTCATGTGCAGAATGGACTCCAAGCTTCTTCTAGTGAAGATCATACACCACAGTATTCAACGGAAGGATTCAGTGCAGACACCCGGCACGCAGGGCTGGAGCGAGTCCCCAGCTAACCCAGTTAGGGCAGAAGTCATGATCAGAGAGACTGAGTTCATCTGGCTCCACCTTTGTTCAAAAGCAGAGGATGCTTTCCGTATTTGGTGGCAATATTTCTCTGCAGTCCTTGATTTTCTTCAGCTATCTTTAGCATTTTATAAATCAAATGGTGCCTTTTGGAGACATGCTAAGGGGTTGCAATGATTAGATCATAAAACTAATTATGTGTGTTTAATATACTTCGTTGCAGTGGCTAGATTTACTTTGCAAGTTTCAGTTCAAGGAGGCTTGACCTCAGGGAACCTTGAGCTGGCTGCTCTGAGCAGTAATGGCACAGCCTCAAACCCAACCAGGCCACTTGCTCGAGTTAGTCACAGATACGTCAATGGATCACTAACTCTTATTTTAGGAATCATGATGGCATAGTGGGTTCAGTATTGACCCCATAATGAAAGGGTCAGATCCACCAGTGTCCTCCAGGAGAGGAAGAGCTAGAGAAGTCTGTTTTCCCTAAGGATTCATGGCATGGTAATCCCCTTGGGGTGATTCAACTTTTGTCCTATAGAATTGCAAAGAGTTCAAATCAACTCAAGGGCAGTGGGTTTGTTTCTCTGTTTTATATTTAAAAATTTTTAGCTAGTGCTTCCATGTCTACTGGGGCACGGGTGGTGAGTGTGGTTCGTAATCTGCAGCTGACAACATAATGCTGCCTGTTCAAACCCAGAGACCTGGTCTGAGGAAGGAAGGCCAGGCATTGTTTGCCCTTAAAGATCTCAACCAACGAAACCCTAGGAGTGGTTCGCTCTGTGCCACGTGGGGCTGTGATGTCAGAATGGACTCCACAGCAGCAGGTTTACTTTTTTTTAAAGATCATTAAAAAAAAAATCATTTTATTGGGGCTCATACAAGACTTATTACGATCAATACATACATCGAAATTGTATGTAGACCACATTTGTACATTTGTTGCCATCATCATTCTCGAAAAATCCTCCTTCTACTTAGACCCTTGGTATCAGCTCCCCATAGTTCCCCTCCCTCCCCACTCCCTCTCCCTCAAGAACCCTTAATAATTTACAAATTGTCATTATTTTGTCATATCATACACTGTCTGATGTGTCTCTTCACTCACTTCCCTGTTGTCTGGACCCCAGGGAGGAGGTTATATCTAAATCTCTGCAATTGGGTCCCCCTTTCTACTCCACCTTCCCTCTACCCTCCCGGTATCACTGCTTTCACCACTGGACCTGAAGGGATCATCTGTCCTGAATTCCCTATGTTTCCAGCTCCAGTGAACATCCCCTGGTCTAGCTGGATTTGTAAGGTAGAATTGGGATCACGAGAGTGGGTGGGAGGAAGCATTTAAGAACTAGAGGAAAGTTGCCTATTTCATTGTTGCTACACTGTACCTTGACTGGCTCATCTCCTCCCTGCAACCCCTCTGTAAGGGGATGTCGCTTTACCTACTGATGGGCTTTGGATCCCCAATCTACACTCATTTATAATAATATAATATTTAGTTCTTTGATGCCTAATACCTGACCCTTTCAGCACCTCATGATAACACAGGCTAGTGTGCTTCTTCCATGTGGGCTTTGTTTTTTCTGAGCTAGATGGCTGCTTGTTTACTTTCAAGCCTTTAAGACCCCAGACTGTTTATCTTTTGATAGCCGGGCACCATCAGTTTTTATTACCACGTTTGCTTATGCACACATTTGTCTTCAGTGATTGTGTCAGGAAGATGAGCATGATGGAATGCCAATTTAATAGAACAAATTGTTCTTGCATTGAGGTAGCACTTGAGTGGTGGTCCAAAGCTCATCTGCTGTCTTAATATAAGTATATGTACATAGATCTACTTCCCCATCATCATTTTTTTTTTGGGGGGGGGACATCACTGCTCTCCGGTGGTGGGAGTAGGAGGCCCAGCCCGCTGCTGGAATTGAACCTCCATCCCAGTGGGCCGCAGTCCCGCGCACAACCACTACGCCACCGGGGCTCAGCCCCTTTTTTTCCTTTTTTTTTTGTATTTTTTTTTTGCCCATCATCATATATAAATACATTTACATATGTACTTGGCTGTATTTAGACTTCTTTAAATGTCCTTTTCCTTCTAGTTCTTTTTGCTATTTCCTTTTACTTTCCTCTTATCCCACTATCATTCTCAGTCTTAATTTGGGTTTTAGGTATTTCTCTCTGTTACATTACTCTTGATCAATCCTTATCAGCCCTCTCACACCCACCTTGACACTGATTTTGGATCACTTGTAATTCTCTTATCCTTAGGTTGGTCAACACCACTTCTTTCCCTCCACCTCCCCACTTCCCATGTCCCCCTGGAACCTTCAGTCCTGTTCTTTTCTCCTCCAGACTGTTCATCCAGCCTATCTTATCTAGATAGACCTGCACAGATAACAATATGTACAAAGATAAAGCAAACCAAGACCTCCTAAGATGAAGCAACCAAAGAAAATAAAACAATGATAACAACAAAAACACCCAATGTCCAGAAATATATATATATATATATATATAAGTTAAAAAAATAAAAAAAATAATCTGTAACTAGTTCAGAGTCTGTTCGTTGACCTCCAGGAGTGTCCCCCAGCTGAGTCTGATGAGGTGCTATACACTGACCCCAAAGTATATCGTTGGCACTCCCTTGTGTTTACTTTTCTACAACCCTAGCCACAAACCTAAAGGAATCCTGGTGGCACTGTGGGTTATGAACTGGGTTGCTAACAGAAAGGCCAGCAGTTCAAACCCACCAGCAGGGTGGATGGATAAAGATGCATCTTTCTGCACCCGTAAAGAGATGTACTTCCGGAAACCCACTCTGCTCTACCCTATAGAGCTGCTGTGAATCCAAACCACCCAATAGCAATGGGTTGCAGGTTTTTGCTGGGTACATGCCCGCCAGCTTCCTACGTCTTCTCTGTGCACCATTTAATCCTTGAAGCTGGTGTGATCCTTGTCCTCATTCTATGGATGAGGAAACAGAGCATTAGGGGGAAGAGAGGGTCACTTATTCAGTCAATTCTGGCACCCGAATTGGAGTCCAGACAAATTGGTGCCAGAGTCGAGCTTCTAAAGCCACCTAATGAGGAGTGCATCTCAGCTCTTCACTCCAGCTCCAGCGGCACCACAAGTGGCCAGGCTGCAGCCTTCATCTTGGATCTTGTGCCCGTGCCGAGACTGGTCACTGGAACACCTGCCCAGTTCTGCTGCCCCTAAAGTGGCTCTGCTGGGCATCCAAGTGTCTCATATCACAGCCGTCAGACACAGCCTCTCAGTATCCGAGCCAAGCCAGGCTGACTTCTGCTGCCCCTAATGCAATCCTTATACACACTAGCCCACCTGACTCCTGGCAAGATGAAGAAACAACATTTGAATCTTTAGGCACCTCTGTAATGTGAGTTTCCTCCTGATCAGAAAAAGGCTACTCCCCAGAAACCCACTCCCTCCCTTCCCACAACCAGCACCAGAACCAGCACCAGCACCTCCACCACTACCTCCACCAGCCCCTCCACCACCACTGCCACCACTACTACCACTACTACCACCACCACGACCTCCATCTCCACCACCCCCTCCACCATAACCTCCACCACACCACCTCTACCACCACCACCACCACATCCACCACCACCACC
>PVJH01010021.1:0-75827 GCA_004026705.1 Nesogale talazaci
AAATTGTCTAAGTCCAAACAATGTAGAACCAGAGCAAATTAGGGCAGTGGGGATGCAGAGGACACACCAGTGATGTGGTGGTTTAGTGACAGCAGAAAGAGAAGACTGAGAAGGGGGAGAGAGAGAGAGAGAGAGAGAGAACTACTAAGATAAGACAGAGAGGGCAACACACACTCACACACTCAGAATGCAGTGGGAGAAATTTTTAGAAGCACAGAGGCTGAAAGACTACTAGAGATGAAAGATGAAAGAATCTGAGAAAAATTCAGCTCAAGAAACGGCATATAATGAACCTGAGTGAACCTATTCACAAAGGAAAATGACACCGAGGGGGGACGGCCCAGAGATAAATCTAAGTAAAAGATTCTGGGAACAGCCAAAGCACACATGATACATTATCAAAACCTTTGCACGGCTAAGCCTTTTGTTCTCCCTTTATTCATATATGTTACCATCCACAGTCTAGCAATTTAACTCTACCATTATCGGCTGTGCGATCGAAGGCAAGTGACTAACCTTTGAACTGCAGTCTGATTTCCAATGTTGTGCTGGTCTCATCCCTTGAAACATAGACAGTACTTGAAATGCAGTCCTTGCTCCTGGTTTGTCACTGTCAAGGTGATGACTGCTGTTTCTAGGTGTTAAGGAGTGAATGAATGGAACACTGCCTGGTTTTCCACCATTGGGCCATGGTTGATGTACTTGAACCCATTGGTGTAGTCACGGTGTCATGCCAGTGCATTGAGGATCTTCCTCTTTTTCACTGACCCTCTGCTTTACCAAGAGGTGATGATTATGTTAAGGCTAACTTCAGACAAAAGGATAATGGGTGGGAAAGGACTTTCTAAATTAGACAGGACTTGAGCTGGAAGCACCATCAACATCAATGAGCATTAATCAAAGTTTGGAGGTTCCAGTTCGCTCCAAGATGTCTACACCTCAAATATCAGCCTTTGAAAACCATTTGGAGCACAATGCTACTTTGACAAACCATGAATTGAAATGGACTTGATAGTGGCCATTTTGTCTGTTTCCTGGAACACTAATTAGGATTCATCTCTTACTACATGACCCACACATTCTACTTTTCTTTCTTCGAGCCATGCTAAATTACTTTTCCCACATATTATAAATGGACACTGAAGGTCCAAGATATAAGGGACCTTGCTGAAGGTCACAGAACTAGGAACACAGATAAGATTCAAACTCAGATCCACCTCATTGCCAAGTTCAGAAACTTCTCCCACTCATTGAAGGACTGACTCCTTTGTCCTTGATGGTCCACTTTGCTGAATTTGATACCCTTCTGCAGTGATCGATCCTTCCCTTTGATGTGCTGGAAAGTAAGAAAGCACTAGTCTCATCATCCTCACTGCTAAGGGCCTGTGGTATTCCTGTGCCCACCATAGAGATCAGGAGTTTGCCGGCCCCGTGCCGGTCAGCATGAGAGTGAGCCACCTGGTGCAGCAGGCAGACAACTGGGTGGAGAACTGGATCTGTAGACACGGACAACCAGCTGTCCACGCCCATTTGAAGACTTGATGGAGTGTGGGAGTCCCCTAGGATGGAAGAGGAACCACCAGACTGGGATAAGATGGAGCCGTCCATCTTTGCCTTCTGTGTGGGGAGCTGGGATGCAGAGAGGGGAGGAGGGAGCCTCTGCTTGCTGAAAAGCCGATGGGAGCACACAGTTAATGCCCACAAAGTTAGCTATGCATGGAGCTTCCACACTGTGCACAGAGGTACTGCACCAGGCTCACGGACAAACCACTAGCACAGCCTCGAGAGATGCAGGATGCCAGGAGCTGCCCTCCTCAGCCCAGAGCTCCAGGATCTGCAGTGCCCCAGCAGCTCAGACCCACAGTCCATGCTACTGCTGCTGTTTATCCTTGAGTCATTTGCCCTGCGTGCCTAGCCTAAGGAGCCAGGGGAGTCTTCCTTTGCAAGAAAGCAGTCGTGAGCTATGAGCAGGGCTACAAAGCTCATGGCAGCCTGGATGCCCTCGCTGGACACAGTATCTGGAGTTCAGTCTGTGAGGTTATATAAGCGGCCTATGGAATTTAAACCTCAACTCGGGGGTGGGGGGTGGCACATGCGATGTCAGCGCTCAGGCCAGCAAAGAGAAGCTACTCTGCCTTGGTGCTTCTGCGGCCTACAATACATTGACAGTACAAGGGACTTAATAGCCAGTGCTCTGCCTTACTCTAAAACCCTCAGTGCAGTTTTGGGAGGACTGCAAAGGGGCTTGGCCGATCTTGACGATTGGAATTCAAGTCCTGGTGCTCTTGCAGAAGAACCACATGATCATGGGAAATAATTTAAACCTTCCAAGATCCCTATCCGTCAAATGCTAAAGGCTTTGGACCAGTATCATAGGGTGGTAGTGAGGCTGGGGTGAGAGCATAGTCTGGAGCCACTTCTTAGTGTCAGGCACAGTTCCTTGGTCTTGTAAGTCACCTATGCACTACAACGAGGTCTTGAAACGGTATTTTGTGTTAAGAAGACATCAGAGCTTCAGCTGCAATTTCCCAGCAATGTATGCACGGGGGTACATGTGCTGGCCCTCTCTTTTACTGAGCATAACATTCTTCTCCAGCGGTTGGTCTCACCTGAAGGTGCATTTAAAGGAGACAGAGTCTCCTCACAGCCTCTAAGAAACATTCTGCCTGTATTTCCTTCAAGTCAGATTTGTTTGTGCTTTGTCAGTGTGTGGTATATTCAGCGACTTTCTTCAACATCACAATTCAGAGACATCAGTTCTTCATAAGGCTCTATTTTTTCCCCATGGGAATAAGGCAGGGACACCAATGTTCCCATTATGTGAATGGGGAAAGCTGGGCACCGGGAAGCAAAAGTCTTTTCTCAAGGTCAAGCTCACTGCCATCAAGTGGATGCCAATTCATCATGACCCTCTTTGAATTCCGAAACTGTAGCTGTCTACAGGAGTAGGAAGTTTCCATTTCTCAAGGTACTTTCATTTTTGCTTCCATTTCTCAAGGTGCTTAGGTGATTTAGATCCAGATTTCATGCTCTTACCCTCTGTGGCCACAAGGCTGCTTTGGGGATAGGAGACTTAGCACCATTAGTAGGAAAGGCAACAATAACCATCCACGAAGACCAAGTTCTACATGCTGCTTTGGTGAGCAGTGACTGGAGTCATAAAAATGTGAACAGCCATCCAGTGGGCAACCGTTGGTCATGACTGCATTTCTCACACCTCCTTCCTTTCTTAGCATCTGGTGTGCTGAGAATCATTTGGAGTCGGATGCAGGTTCATCAGGATAGAGTGATTGATTAGTGATGTCTGCCATAAATGCAGCATAGGAGGGGAAGTGTGTGTGCCCCTGCTGTTTCCCGTGAAGCTGAGGTTTCTAATAAACAGAATGAGAGCTGTCATGTCTATTGACTGTTACTGCTAATGCCGGTAACTTAAGTCACTGAAAAGTCCACGTGAGGAATCCTTTGCTCAGAGGAGGCTAGAAATCAGTGAAGGTGGAAACGTTGATGATTTCCTTCTGATCGGCAGCTCCTGGTGATCAAATGGCTGTGCTGTCAAGAGTCCTTTCATGTTTTGACAGAGGAATGACTGGAAGTCAAGGGACTCGGCTACAATTATCTCCTGTGCTGACTCTTGTGCTCGCTGTGCAGGTTGGATACTGTGGATGCTGCGGAGGGATGGAAATCTGTGTCCCTGTGGATGAAGGCTTTGAGGCTGCACAAGTGATCAGTGAGACCATCAGAGGGTCCACTGAGGAATGACCTCCAGGAGCTTTTTCTGTGAACATAAGGGTTATGAGCAAGGGAGCTGGTGTTCAGATAGTTAGTGAACATGGGTTCTTCAGGTAAGAATGACCTCCAGGAGCTTTTTCTGTGAACATAAGGGTTATGAGGAAGGGAGCTGGTGTTCAGATAGTTAGTGAACATGGGTTCTTCAGGTAAGAACCAAACTGCACTCATTGTCACAGAGTCAATGCAAACTCACAGTGAGCCGATAGGACAGGGTAGAACGGTCCTATGAATTTCTGAGACTGCAGCTCTTTCCAGGAGCAGAAAGTCCAATCTTTCTTCCATGGAGCTACTCATAGGTTTGAACTGTTGACGTTGCAGTTAGCAGCCCAACACTTTGCCGCTTCATTACCAGAGCTCCAGATTGTCAGGCATTTCTTTCAAGCCCCTCTGGGTAATTAAAACCTTTTAGTGAGTCATAACATTTCACTTTTTCACTGGGGACATACCCTTCCCGAGCTCCAAGTGAGAGCTTCTAAGCCAAGTGTGGTCCATTAGCATATTGCCTACCTAGCCACAGAGTCTCAGGGTGACACAGTTGATCCTGTCCTCAATTACTAACCAGAAGGCTTTAGTTAGCCAATGGGACCTGGAAGAAAGGCCTGCCAATCTCCAGAAGGAAGATGACAGCTATTGAAAGCACTATGGATGCAGTTCTACTCTGAGTCAGGTGGGACTACCCTGTTTTGGTGTTGACTGCAATTTGCTGTGGCTTCTTTGTTGTGGGGTGGGCACTGATTGGTTTAGGAATGGTCACGTGGCCAAATGAATCCTCTGAGACTTAGATCCAGGAATTTTTTTTCAGAACTGTGGGAAGAATGCTACTGTTGCTTGTTATTGAGTCGACCCTTCACCCATGGTGACCTCATGATCCACTGGTTGATTTTCAGAAGGGGGGTAGGCCTTTCTTCCAAAGCATTTTGGATAGATTTGAACTTCCAACCTCTTGGTTAGCACGTAAGAGTTTTAACTATTGCACCACTCTGGGACACCTTGTGACTCTAAAATCTGTACTTTTCATCACCCTCTAGATGATCTCCTGCCAAACAGAAAGTACGCAGCAAACTGGGCTTTTGTCTGATGAAGGCACAAGGCTGGATCCAGTGCACCCACATTGTATTTTTGATTAAGAAAAGAAACCAATAGACAGGAAGCATGAGCTTCTTGGCCTGCTGCATGGAGCTCCCTAAGCAACTTGTATTAAAAGAATTGATCAAGCATGTATTAACAAGCTGCTGGAAGACACAGTGGTAATGGTTGTCTATCTTCGCTGCTTTAACTGCATGCCCCAGAGGAAGCTCAGAGATCTGCAAAGGATCCCTAGAAACAGGGAGAGGGAGTTGGACAGGACATTTCAGGCATGAGTCAATATCTGCTGGAACTAAAGTAGTCAAGGAGGCAGAGTAGCTGATAATCTCCCAGGTGCCAGCAGGCTAGAAGAGCTTGCTGTCCTTGACTCTAGAAACGGTCCACCTCAGCATTCTGACATTCCCCTTGATGGGGAGCGTGTCACTCATTAGTGAGCAATTTGTCCAGGGCTTGAACACAAGCCAGCCTTTCTTCTCTGAGACCTGCACAAAGCACTGTTCTTAAAAGGCGAGGGGGGGGGGTGTTACCTGTAGCACCATGAATATTTAGAAATATATAAACAGGAGGCCAGCACCAAAGGACTGGATTATTCCTACCAAAGAATCTGCTTTCCCTATTTGCATTCCCCACCTCTCCATATTTTAAATTCAGAATTGATAGCTAATGATGGTGATGATGACAGGATAAAAGTGCATATTGAGTAGATTCTGACCCAGAGCAACCTATAAGGGAGAGTTGGAGTGCCCAATGGGGTTTCCGAGACTGTGAATCTTTAGGGAAGCATACATCTTTCTCCCAAAGCAGCTAGGGGGTTTGGATTGCCAGCATTCTCATTAGCATCACATTTAACCCCTGCTCCTTAGGATAAGGACAACCCCCCCCCCCCCCACTGTTGACATGGTGTCAGTTCTGAGTCATAGTGACCTGCTAGGCCAGAATAGTTCCGCTTCTTCGGGTTTCTGAGGGTAGACAGCCTCATGATTTGTTGCCAACAATATGGTGTGGCAGTCATGTGCTTATGTTAATTTCATGATTGAGATCGATGGGTGGAGTCTAGCCTGTTCATCTGGAGATAGCCATGGAGTAGCCAATGAGCCCTCTATGTGGGCATGGCTTTCTCCTGAGACTTCTGGGAAATCTCGAAATAGTTCCCTCATGGAGTTGTTGGGAGTTAGTCTCAGAGACATGAATTATGGATAAGACAAGATGGCAGCGTCCAAGGAGCTGAAGGAGCCAGAGGAGAAGCCACACACCCTTACCCTGATGGAATCAGACCTCTGAAGCTGGCGAAGCTACGTGGAGACCCCTGTCAGTGCTGAGTTAACTCTGCCACCACTGGATGCTGTTGATGGACCCTGAACCCTGGAAGTGAGGAGCCATGGGGAGACCCCTGCCAGTGCTGTAATTCTGCACCCACTGACCTGTGACTTCGTGAGTCAGAAGGAGACTTTTATAGACTGGTATCGGGCATATGTGTTAATATCAGACTTATGACTCTGAAGTGGACTGGGTTGAGATGCTTTCTCAATGTTTCCATTCCTTTTGTATATAAACCCTACCCTTATATCCATATGTGTGTCTATGAGTTTGTTTCTCTAATCTACCCGGATTTACACATATGACAAATGGGAAAATTAAGAAGAATGTGTCCAGTGTTGCTCTTGGGTATAGTTTTCTATATATGTCTATTAGGTCAAGTTGGTATTTGAGATGTCAGATCTTTATCAATGCATAATTTCCTTCTATTTGTTACATCCTTCATTGAAAATTCTGTGTTAAGGTCTCTTGCTATCATTGTGGAGCTATCTATTTATTTTCTTATTTTTGTAGAATTAGTTTCCTATTTGGTGCATTAATGTCTTCTATGGTTATGTCTTTTGGTGAATTTCCCCTTTAACCATTATGTAATCGTGATCTATTCTGGAGTTCCCAGGTGATATAAATGATTAACACACCTGGTTGTTTACTAAATGGTGGAAGTTAAGAGGTGAAAATCTACTCAGGAAGGTCTCATAAGAAAGACCTGATGATCTACTCTACTCCCCCACATGCCCCCCAGAAGAAGAAAGGAAAAAGAAAAGAAGAGGAAACATCCAATGAAAACACTATGGAATATGTTCTACTCTGACATGCATGAGGTCACTATGAGTCAGAATGAATTTGATGGTCACCTGTTTTATCTATCTATTATCTATCAATTGATCTATCAATCATCTAAAATCCATTATCTATCACCTATCTCTCTTGGTCATCTATCATCTCTCTATCATCTAGCTATCCAATTGTCTATAAATCTTATAGGAATACATTTCTATAAAAATCAAAAGTAAGTGGTATTGGGAGTGAGAGATGAAAAAGTGGATTTCTATGATGAGCAGTGCAGAGTTGGAGTAGAGAGTGGGGTTCTGCTACTCAGTTGGCTTCTTGATCTGCATGTGGGTTGTATTAATGTGTTACTCTTACAAAGCTTCAGAAATGCATGTTTAATATCAATATATGTAACATCTTTTAACAGTTTAATTGACATGTAAGTCACATATCATACATTTAAATTATTTACTCATATTCAAAACAGTTGTGTAACCATCGCCATGAAGTATTCAGTACATTTCTTCTTTCTTGTATTCAGTGTTGTTAGCGCCCCATTCCCCCCAACCTCCCTGACATGCCTTTAACACAAAAAACCAGACTCACTGCCAAGGAGTCAATGAGCGACTCCCTGTGGGTATCTGAGCCTATAACTGTTTATGAGTATAGAGAGCCTAGTCCTTACCTTTCGGAGCAGCTGATGGTCACGAACTGGTGACCATCTAGACCACAGCCCAACAAGTAACCACTACACTACCAGAGCTCCTGCCAGGCCTTTAGGAAACTATTAATCCAGTTGCTGTCTCTATAGCTTTATCTACTCTGGATTTCATGTACAAGAAAGCATACGACGTTGAAAGAAAAAAGAAAAAAATCTCTGCCGACAACAAAGTTAGAATAAAACAAGGCTGAGCCCCGGTGGCGTTGTGGTTGTGTGCGGGACTGCAGCCCACAGGGTTGGCGGTTCATATCCAACAGCAGCTCTCCAGGAGCAAGGCTGGGCCTCCTACCCCCACCAGGGGCAGTGATGCCCACAGAAAACAAAAACAAAATAAACAAACAAAAGAATAAAGCAAGGAAAAACTTCAATTGAAAGGAAAGCAGAAAATATCGAAAACTTGAACAAATATACAACAAATCAAAAGACAAGGCGCTGCATTTTAACCTAACTGCAACTTCAGTCATCTGTCCTACAACATACTCTCACAACAAGGCTGCTGTCATGCTGTCCAGTCCAAACACAGCGAGGATGAACTGAAAGCTTACTTAGTCCACTCAGGAACAATGTCAATGGACTTAGTGCATTCACCATCATCCAGAGCCTGCGGCAAACCAGGTAGTCAGATTTGGGGTTCTAATTCCATTTCCTCTTCCAGATTTTTCTTTTATTAGTTAAAGTCCTTGGATTACACAGGCGGGTGTATTTCTTCTTTGTGGGCTTAGCAGAAACCTCACTTAGATAGATGGTTGCTTGTTTGAAGAAAGCCTTTCCAATGCCAGGCACTATTGTTATTTTTTGTTAGCAGGGCATTATCTGCTTTCTTCACCATACTTTGTTAGAGCAGCCATCTCTTCAGTGATCTTGTTGTGAGGGAGAATATCTAGTAGCACTGCATCATAAGATTAGGACTATGATTAAGTGTGAGCTAGATCTTATCCATCAGTTTCCAGTTTCGGGTTGCCTCTGATTCACTTGAGATGTCGCTATCATTGTATTGGAGAATAGTATGAATCACTGCCCTGGGGCATGTCGTATCTATTGACATTATCATTATCATAGCCAATGGTACAGTGAAAAACACCGTGGCAACTGGTTTTCATCAGATCCAGTGTTCTTCAAATATGTGGCTCACTGAAATCACCCGTAAAATTTTTGTTTGTTTTAAGGAATGCTGTTTCCTAGATTCCACCAACCAAATATTTTTACTTAATTGGTCTAAGTTGGGAATCGGTCATTCACTTTATTTTATTTTTCCTATTTTTAAATGCTACCCAGATTTGTAGTAGCTTGAGAACCCCTGGTATTGTCTTTGCCAACGTTGTGCGTCTCATTTCTGACACACTCACTCTTCCATCTTCTCTACAAGTTCACCTTCCTACTCCACTTTCCAACAGAACTGTGCTTTTAACCCACCATGGTTACAAGGCATCTCTCAGTTCTCTACTGACACCCCGTGCATGTTATTTTAATGGCACTGATCACTCTGCATTCTGATCATCATGGTAGAGTCCCTGTTGATGTTTCTTGATGCCACTCCATTGAACTGTGTTCTACGTGAGGTCGTTGGCTGGGTCTTACCCAAGGGCACACTTCGGGTCCAGGTGCCTTACGGTTGTTAGATGTGATTCCAGTCAGCTCCAACCCCTGGCTGGGTCTCATGTGTAATAGAATGACACATGACCAACTCCTGCCCCATCTTAATAATCCTTGTTCCAATCTATTGAGCGTCAGTTAATCTTATTGAGAGTGGACCTTATTTTTGCTGACCCTTTGCTTTACCAAACACGATGCCGTTTTTCTGGTGATGGAGATATCCTGATGATGTGTCCAAACTAAGTGAGGTGAACTCTCATCATCCTTGCTTCCAAGGAGCATTCTGGCTGTATTCTTCTAAGATTCACTTCGTCAAAACAACCATTTGATACCTGAAAGAATGAGTTCATACATGAAGGAAATATTTGATTTTTCTAAAGTGTGCATGCCTTCATTAGTGCTATTGTTTTTCTTATTGACTTTTCAGCTCTTTGGTTGAAAACTGATGGCCGGGGGTGAGTTCATTTCTAGATCACAGAGTTGACTAAGGCCACAGTCTCAAGGGTTCTACTAGTATCTATCTAAGTAGTAAACCTGGTCTCTTTTATGGTTTTGAATGTTGACCCACATTTTTCTCCTACTCTTTCTGGGACCTTCTAATTTGATCTCTTTCAGAGCAGTTGGTAGTGGAAACTGGTCACCCCTGAGTTTTTCTATGTGATTATTTGTCGTAGGACAGCATTCAGAAAGGTTAAGAGAGAAGGAGGAATGGAAGTGGAAAGCACAGGGGAATGGTAGAATGAGTGACAATTGTAGTGAATGAGATAATGCAAAACGGGCTTTAATTGTTGAAAGTAAAACTGCTAACCTACCCTGTAATCCTTTACCCAATTCAAAAGAAAATGTTCAAAAGTGAAATGAAAAAGAATGGATAATTTTAAGATAATGAAACATGGGAATGAATCCCTATTTCTCATCATTGTTGAAATCACATTTAAAAATATTTCCCTTCATTGTTAAGATCATTTAAAAATATTTTATCTCATCATTTAAAAATATTCCTCATCATTGTTAGGAATACTTTATTTATAAAATATACTTTGAAATATAAAAAATCACATTTTTTAAAGAGTCAAAGAGTAATCTAATCTTGTGGAAGCCAAACATGTCCAGAGAGCAGCCCTATCTATGACCCATTCAAACAAAAGCCTCAGCGATCACAGTGTTAGCAGGTTTGGGTGAGACTATTTGAAGTCAAATGATTTTTTTAAAAAAGTAATTGGCCTAGAGATGTAATCTGGACCACTGGTTCTCAAATAGGCTAGACATTTGGAATCATCTGGCATCCGTTTGCATATATTTTTACCATGGATCTAATACCATAAGAAGCCCACATGATGTAGTTGGCAAATACTTGGCTATAACCAGTAGCTCCTCTGTAGGAGAAAAGACTTAATGATCTGCTTTTGTAAGGATAATAGCTAACAAATGCCTCTGAGACAGTTCTACTCCGCTCATATAGAAGCTCAGGTTGAAGCTGAAGAAAATGAGAACAAGTCTACAAGAGACAGCATATGACCTTGAATGTATTCCACCTGAATTTAGAGAACATCTCCAGAACAGCTTGGATACAATTAACACTAATGGCAGAAGGCTAGTTGAGCTGTGGGATGACATCTAGAACATCATACACGAAGAAAGCAAAGGGTTGTTTAAAAGACAGGAAAGAAAGAGAACATCAGAGTGGATGTCAGAAGAGACCCTGATGCCTAATTGTAGAGTAGCTAAAACACGGGGAAGAAATGATGACGTCAAAGAGCTGAACAGAAAATTCAAAGCGGCAGCTTAAGAAGACAAAGGAGAATATTATAAGGAACCGTGCATAACCCTCAAGGTAAAAAAACAAAAAAGAAAGAACATTAAAATCAGGAAAGTTATGCATCATTGTTGGATCTTTTCACTGTACTTATTCAACTTGTATGCTGGAAAAATCATCAGAAAAAGAGGTTTATAGGAAGAAGAATGTGGTATCAAGATTGGAGGAAGACATACTAACAATCTGCAATATGTCGATGACACAACCATGCTTGCTGAAAGTGAGGAGGGCTTGAAGCACTTGTTGCTGATGATCAAGAACTGTACCCTCCAGCATGGATAACAACTCAATGTGAAGACCCAAATTCTCACAACTAGACAAGTAGGTAACAGCAGGGTGAACAGAAAAAAAGATTGAAGTTGTCAAGGAATTTGTCTGGCTTACGCCCACAGTCAATGTTTATAGAAGCAGTAGTTATGAGATCAAATGACACATTTTATTAGGTGAATGTGCTGTACGAGACCTTTTAAGAGAGTTGAAAAGCATGGATGTTACTTTGAGGAATAAGGTGGGCCTGACCCAAGCCAGGGTATTTTTAATCTTCTTGTATGCATGTGAAAGTTGGACATTGAATAAGAAAGACCAAAGAAGAATCGGTGCATTTGGATTATGGTGCTGTCAAAGACTATTGAAAGTGCTATGGACTGCAAAAGAACAAACCCTTCTATTTTGGAAGGGGTGCAGACAAAATGTTCTTTAGAGGCAAGGAGGATGAGACTTAGAAACATGTACTTTGGACCAATCCTTAATTGGTCTCAGGAGAGACCAGTCATTAAAGAAGATATTGGGGCTGAGCCCCGGTGGTGTAAGTGGTTGAGTGCGGGACTGCGGCCCGCGGGCTTGGCGGTTCAAATCCAGCGGCGGCTCTCAGGAGTGGCACTAGGTAGCGCCCATGACCACCAGAGGCAGTGATGCCCCCCCCCAAAAAAAAGTAGATATTGAGGTCATTACATCATCTCTTATCAACTTGAGACTTAGGAGTGAAGGGGTAGAGTTTACCAGCCAACCAGGTCACAGCTTGATGACCTAATTTGGAGGCACTAAGGAGATAGATATCACACTGGAAGTGGGACACTCGATCACTCCCTGTGAGATAGTTCTGAGGAGAAGCCACATGAAGCCACCCTGACACAGCCGGAGCCCTGGGAGCTGGAGGAGTCTCATAGAGACCCCTGCCAACGCTGAGATGCTTACATTCCTACTGGAACCACAAGACTTCCAACTGCTGACCTGTGATCTTCTTGCATTCAGCATAATTGCATGTGTTTCCTGAGTCTGAAGAGGACTTTCTCGATTGTATCAGATATATGGGCTAATATTGGATTTATGGACTTGATCTGGACTGGGCTGGGATGTTTTTTCAGTATTCAATTTTTCTTGTATATAAAGCTCTGTCCTATACACATATGCCTGTCTATGCATTTGTTTCTCAAGTCTACCTGGACAAACACAAATCTCATGCTTGGTAAAGTACAGCGGCCAAGTAAAAGAGGGAGACCTTTGACAAAATGGGTTGACACAGTGGTTGTAGCAAGTATGGTGATAACACAGGACCCAGAAGTGTTTTGTTTTGCTGTACATAGGGTTGCGATGGACAGTAATTGACTCAGCAATATACAACAACAACAACCTTGTCACGTGGTGTCACAAAGTTGTAATTAACTCAACAGCACCACAAAACAACACTGTGCTTTAGGAACTGTGGCTCGAGTTATCTACTGTATTTTATGAGCAGCCATTCCTCTCAGCACATACCCAGAAGTTCATGTTCAGAGTTCCAAACATATACTCTCTGGTCCTTTGCCTAGTTTATCATGTATTATCCTACAGACACATTCTAGAAGCTGCAGCTGCCTTCTTTTGTTAAAATGGAAGAAAAGATACAAAAACCCTGTGAAACACCATCTTTTTTTTACTTTTCCTAATTGATTCTTTATCATCTCCATATGGTAAATGCATCCATTATGTCTTCCATTAAAGCGCAAGAAAGAAAATAATATGTTTTTTTTAATTGATTTTTTTTCCAATTGCAGTCTGGCAAGACTGTTTTGTTGCCGTTGTTTTGAGAACACGAAAGCAAAAAGAAGAAGGAGCTGAGTGTGAAAATACATTATTAATTTCTGACTGTTCTTGAGGCTTTCATGCACAATTGATCAAAGACCTCCAGCTTTAACCTTTACTCCTTCTTCCCCAGGGGCTAGGTTTGTAGAGCTGCCAGGGGCCAAAACTCATGGGTGGAGATTTGAAAGCTTTGTGAGCCAGCAGATTGGGAAAGCTAAGAAAGTTCCTGGCTATAAGATGAGAGCTTCCCTTGGGAGCAGCAAGAATGATAAACTACAGTGAGGGTCTATATACCAACAAAGCACATTCTCATTCAAGGACTCCACCATCTTTTTTTTTTTTTTTACAAGGAAGAATATCAGTCAAGACACCTTGCTACTTCTACCCTATCTATGTTTGCACTTGTCTGCTTTCCAGTGTGCTCTGTCTCATAGAAAGGCTGTTCACATGCCTGGTTCAATGATCAGTAGGGATTCACCAGAGGATCCAAGTAGGGGCCCTGCTAATGGATTTGGGGTTTTCCCTGTCATCCATGACCTTCTGCAAATGAGTTGTTCAGAATTTAAGCCCTAGTTTACTTCCCTCCTTTGATCATGGATTTTATTATTTATAATCCTGGGTCACACAGACTCTTGTGTGTCTTCAGTCTGGATTTAGCTGACGTCTTAATGTAGACAACTCCTTATTTTAAGCCAAGATTTTAATACCCCAGTTATTCTCCCTGTGGATTCATGTAAAATTTGTTCTACTTTTTCTGGTTTGGGGCTTTCTCTTCAATTGAAGTTGTTCTTTGGAATTTTGTTACTGTTGTTGTTTTGTATGTTTTTTTTTTATTATTTGACATCTAGGATAGGTAAATCTATGGGGGTGCTAACTGGATGAGGACGTTGGACTACTCAGTGTAAGGTTAGCAATTTAAAACCGTCAACTGCTCTGAGTGAGAACCAGGATGGTCTCCTCTCCTAAAGAGTGAGAGTTGGCTGAGCCCTGGAGGCGTAGTGATTGTGTGCGGGACTGCGGCCCACTGGATTGGCGGTTCAAATCCAGTAGCAGCTCTCCAGGAGCAAGGCTGGGCCTCCCACTCCCTCCAGAGGGCAGTGATGGCCCCCTCCCAAAAAAGAGTGAGAGTCTCAGAAACTCATAACAGTAGTTCTACTCTATAGGTCCTATAGAGTCCTATAGATCGCTATGACTTGGCATCAGCTGGATGGTAGGGAGTTTGGTTTGGGTAGGGTTAAGGCAGGGGAGGTTGGGGAAACAGGGCCTTAATCATAAGAAGCCCTGGAATAATGTTCTAAAATTTGCTTTGCTGATAACTGAACAACTCTTTTTAATATCTTTAAACCACTGAAGAGTATATGTGAATTATATGTCAATAAAACTGTTAATTTCTTTAAAGGAAAAAAAGAAGGCATTTCTACTAGACTTCCAGATTGTATAAGCAAACCGTGCTTAAACGGGTCTCTTTGATCAGAGAGTAGCTAAAGAAATAGGACCCCACACTTGCTTATTCTAGCTAGTGTGCCTTCAGAAAGATCCAATCCAAATAGTGCTTTCCGGGGAGTCTGTGCGGTCGTTTAACTCCAAGACTGAGAAGTCAGTGCAGAAGGTGATAGCAGCTGTTTTTGTTTTGTTTTCAAAAGTGTCATCCTGATAGATTTTCTCAAAGGACCCAGGATAAGCATGAGGGCTTATAAGGATGAAGTTGTAAGACCACTGGAAACTTCATTGATGGGGGAAAGACCTGGGACATTACGCTAAGGAATTTTTTTTTTCCCTTCCCGACAATGCACCTACTTATTCTTTGAGGTAGCAAGGGCTGCCCTATGAGAATTTCATTGGAAACCCCATCCAGCCACCTCCCTGATCTTGTCCCTCCTGTTTGGCCCCCCCCCCCAAACACAAAGAATATTGGAAAGCAACACCTACAGAGGTCCCCAGCATGGCCACACTGCTGTTTCAGCATGCAGAATCATGCAGGATCGTGTTCAGGTTTAGAGACATGGAAACACAGCCACCAGAAGTGTATACACCTAGATGAAGGAGATATGAAGGAAAACATCAGCCCACAATGGGATATTTTTGTTTAATAAAGATGTCTAAGATTTTATAGCAATCCTTTGGACTTACATTATCATTTCTGGATGTGGGTCTGGAGTGGCAGTGTGGATGTGAAATTCAACCCTCAGGATGCTCCCAGGGAATATATCCTAAGCTTGACCCCAATTAGCAGGGGCAAAGCAAATTGGCTTGTGCACCATGGCAGGAAGAGGTCTTGGTTTTGGGGCGGGGGACGGGGGACTGGCTACAGGGACTGTAGGACCCTCAGCATGCTTCACCACCTCATGCTTTTTGGACTTCATTCTTTGCCACAGCAGAAAGGTTTCTTCTGCTGGTGGTTCTTCCTTCATAAGACTTCCAGACTCAGTTGCTTTGTCTCCTTTCTTATGGCCACCCCCTTCACTCAGTCCCCACCAATGCATGGTGAGCCGATCAGACTAGCCTCTTCATTGGTAGGTCTGGATCATGCCTCCCCCACCCCACCTTTAGAGATAATGCAGAAAGAGCAATGGCCAGGTCAGGTTCAGGCCTCCCCAGGAACTTGGCAAATAACTTGGGGGCACCTCAGACTCTCTGTCTTTCTGTGCCCATGTCATGTGACTCTGATAAAGGTCAAAGGGAGACATATCTACTGCAGACAGTATCTCACTGCTATCTAGTTAACCTCAATTTATAGCTGACCTACAGGCCTGGGTACACTGTTCCTATGGCTTTCCAACACTGTTTATAGGAGCAGAAAGCCCTACCTTTTTTTCCTGATTGGCAGTACAGTGCCTCGCTAGGAAGATAGTGCCATCTTCCTAGCAATAAGCCCTGGATATTAGTATATTAGGGAAAAGACAGCGTTCTGGGAATCAAACCATGAAATCAATATACAATGGATCAAAGCAGCAGAGAAAGAGCTTACGTTTCTAGACTGGAGTCTGACTCAGCCGAAATTGTTAATAGCTAAAGACAATGTGGCTATAAAAAGAGAAACTGGACAGAAGATGTTAAATGTTAATAAAAAAGAGTGGCAGACAGGCGATTAATCCTCAAACGCAAAACTCCCTCCCTGCTATGGAGTCCATCCTGAGGCCGAGCAAACCTACAGGACAGAGCAGAACTGGGCCTGTGGCTTTCCAAGACAGTGATTCTTTACAGAAACAGAAAGTCTCATCTTTCTCTGGCAGAGTGGTAGGTGATTTCAAACAGCTAAGCTTGTGATTAGCAGCATCACAAGTCCCCCAGGAGGCCACCAGGGCTCCTTTGTGTCAATCCTAAATGAAGCTAATTCATGGTAGAGTATTGGGGTCTGTGGGCAGTGTCTCATGGTACATAAATCATGCAGTAAGTCTAACAGAGTCGAGTGACATTACCCACAGGGAATCAGTGGGGCTTCCGATGCTCACATTTAACCATCTGTCAATATTCCGTGCAAGGAGCGTAGAGGCGCGACCATTGAGTGTGTGGCTGTGGATATGAAACTTGCTTCATGGAGTCCACAAGCAGCTCTGTAGGAGAAAGAACTGGCAGTCTGCTTTTTCAATGACTCACCCAAACAAACTCACTACCCTCAAGTCAATTTTGACTCATAGTGACCCCAGAGGACAGGGTAGAACTAGTTGCCCCTCTGAGTTCCTGAGGGAGTAGAAAGCCCCGTCTTCCTCCCAAGGGGCACCTGGTGATTTTGAACTGCTAACCTTGGGGATCACAGTCTGACTCACAACCACTGTGCCACCAGGGCTTCTGCAAAGATTGCAGCAGAGAAAATTCTTGGGGAAACTGTGTGAGTCAACACTGACTCTACAGCACCCAAGAGCAAAACTCATGCCCAGAGCTGGTAAGGAACATTCTCACACATGCCTGACTCCAAGGCACTGTTTTGGAGGGATAATTTTCAATGTGTATCAAGAGACTTAAAAATGTGCATGCCTCTGGCCCAGTAATCCCACAGACAGGGGAACAAGATTTATACGGAACACAGAAGAATGTCTGAGGACCATTTATAACAGCAAAATCTTGAGATGATCTAAATGCCTACTATGGAGAGATGAGGAGATTCATGATGGGGCAGTCTGATGATGAACAAGTCTAATTTTGGAGATTAACAAATGGCAAGAGGAAATATGTATGTTTCAACTAATATTCAAAGATGGGATGCTTGATTTTGTTCAGAAATTCACATAACAACATTGTCCAGTGAACACAATTAAAGTATAATAGCTTATAAATAGTGTGTCCAGAATTTTAATAGGTGACTTCCACAAAGGACCTTTAAACAACTTAGTCCCCAAAGTGATCTTCATCAGTGTTAGATGCCAGTGTGTATGTGTGGATGTAAGAATGAGAGGAAAAAATAGTCAAAATATTAATTATAATGGATGCACTTAGTGGTTAAATTGAATGAGACTTCTATTTCCTCAATACTTTTCTATAGTTTCATAATGAATATGTTATTTTTACAGTACAAAATATATAATCTTTCATCATGTAATTTCTCTGATTATGAGCCTATCTTTGATAACCCTCTCAAGGCTGATACTTATTTGTGAGTCTTAGACTAATGTACTCTCTTCTCAGGTGGTGCAAATGCTTTACACTTGACTATTACCTAAAGGTTGCCAGTTTAAGCCTGCCAAGCAGTGATGCAGAAGAAAGGTCTGGCAAGCTGCTTGCAGAAAGAGGACAGCTAAGAAAACCCTATGGATCAGTCCCAGTTTATAACACAAGGGGCACTTACATCTTTATAGCATATAGGGCACCATGTGTTGGAATCCATTCAGTGGCAATGGCTTTGCCTATGATTGTCACACTGACTAGAATTCAATCTCTCTAACCTATGATTCTAGCCTGTGCTAGACAGGGTTCTCTAGAAAAACAAAACCAGGACACTAGTAATTCTCTTTATATATATATATATATATGTATATATGCATACATATAGAAGGATATATAAGATAATAAATAAACAGTTAACTAATCTATAAAGTAGTACAATGCCTTGGTGCAACTCACTTACATGAGACAGCTAGTAGACTGGCAGTCCTTAGAGTCTTGAGGGCCACCAAGTAGTCCTCTGTAGAGCAGTTCAGACTATCCAGCTACAAGCAGCAAACAGCAAAGCAGGTCACCAACAGTCAGCCAGATGACAGAGTCCCAAGTTCAAGAGATGTAGATTCCAGGGCTTGAAGGAACCTCAACTCACAGCAACACAGTCCACGATTAGGTGTCCCATGGGTAGTGTGACTTGGAGATCGAGGCACAGAATGAACAAGGCAGCAGGCTAGTCTGAAGATCCAAGAGCGAGAGAGCAAGGGCGGGGATCATCTAGCCATGTCTATCTCCACCCTTCAATTGAACTTGTGTGTTCATTGGCCATGTTGTCACAACAGATCTACCTATTTTCTCTGGCCATGTTGGCATCATAAGCTTACCTATCACACAACCTGTCCTCTTTAAAAAGTCCTAGATGCAACTGGGCTTCTTGCTCACAAATCCTCCTGCTCAGAACCCCCTGTGCATGCCTGTGCTGTGAGCCATTCTCAAACACACTGGTTGAATTTCCTAGCCACCATGTTTGCGTCTGGCACCCGAGGGGAAGCTCACTAGCTGAGCAGCAGGCTCTTGACTCCGTCTGGGCCCCTTGGCTTTACTTTCTTGGGAACTTGGAGTTGGAACTGAAAGACAGTCATCTTCTTCTCTGAAGAACAGGGGGCTGCAAACACATGTCTGCAAAGAAATAGTGAAGCTGAGGGGAAGCCAGGGACATGGTGATGTCATTGTGTTCTTGAGTCCAGTTTCCATCTACTTCCCTCGTGTATTGCCACTTGGGGTTCTCCAAGCTTATATTAAATTTCTGTTGTGATTTGTAGTCATTGAATCTGCCCCCAGACTCACGGATGCCACAGGCACAATGGCATGGGTCTTTGGGGCCCAAAGAGTTTTTATAGCTGATCTTTAGCAGTAGATCGCCAAGCTCTTTTCCCTGTAGTAAGCTCACTCATGGCCATCCAGTTCCTGCTGACTCCTAGCGGCCTGACAGGACAGGGTAAAATGGCTTCTGTGGGGACCCAAGATTGTGTTCTTTATGGGAATAGAAAACTTCACCTTTCTCCCACAGAGTGATTGGTGGTTTTGAACCACCAACTTTCTAGTTAGCAGTCCAATGTGGAACCCATTACATCATCAGGGGTCCTTCTATTAAACTAGGGGCCCTTTCCAGTTGAAGTTGGGTTGAGTTGGTACGGTCCCCCACAGTTAAAGAATCCCAGCTGTCACGTCACCTGTGCTTGTCTTTTTCTAAGAAAGGCAGTGCATTAAGTAAGGTCATTATTTTTATTTCAGTAACATAAAATAATTAAACCTACAATAAGATGAAACTGAAACTTGTTCTTTTTATCTTTGGCTCCCACTCTTCCTCTAGCTCACCTCCCCTGGGGAGCCCTCCTGGATTAACCCCAGTCCACGGTTTTCCCCCAGATGTTCATACTTGTCTCAATCCGCCCACACAACTCCTCGCTTTATTGTGTGTCAGCCTCTGCTGTCTCACCGCTGTTGAAAGTATCCTGGGGGCTGGAAATGAGTCTCTTTTGTTTCTTTAGTAACCTACCCTGCCAGGAAAGACCAATTTCCTGAAAGGGGATCAAGCTGCAGGGCCCTTGTTGTAAAAAGGGGCCAGAGCCGGCTTCGGTCCATGTTGGCCATCCCACGCTAGCCTTCTGCCACTTCCTGAACTCATATTTGAGAAGTAGTCCCCTGTTGGTGCTTCAACGAATGGGTTGATTCGGCCAGAAGAGGTGGGTACAGACATGACTAGGGGACAGAGGGAGCTTTTAAAGTGAGTCAGATTGCCCTGCTGCGTCACTAGGTGGCCTCAGGAAAGTTACTGAACCTTGTGGAGCCTTGGGGATTTTGTTTTTCAATATGAAAGGATAGCGAGACCTGTCTTTCCAGGGTAGGTGAGGATTCCACGAGGCTGTGCTATTTTTCCAGTCTTACTTTGGGTTGTTGTTGTTGTTGTTGCTGTTGAAACTATATCCATCCGAATGTGTGGCAGCAAGCCACCCTGGGACCTTCCTTCCTAGACCTGCACCCATGCTCATGTCTCCTTTTCCTGCCTTGCCCCTCCCTTGTTCCCATCAACTCACTGCCCCAATCAAGTTACTATGGGCTAGCTGATCCTGTATACATAGAAGGTTAAAAAGCCTAAGCCCAGCGCTCAAGGCAGCTCTTTTTATTTTGACTAGCTCAGGTACACAATTACTTGGAAAAAGAGGAAGGCCATTGATGCGATGTATGGGCACAGCGCCTGCAACCATGGATTCGCACAGAGGAACAGCTGTGAGGATGGTTCAGGACCCCGTGGTGTTTCATTTCTTGGCATTGGGTTGTGATGGGTGGGACCTGACTTGGTGACACCTGACAAGAACCACATTGCTTGGTCTACCTGTGATGCGTTAGGGGAGAGTTTGGGATTAAGTTCCGAGAACTATCATTCTGCTTTCATGGCTCTCAAGTCTGAATGGAGTCCCTGAGAAATTGAAATTCCGCTTGGCATGGCGATGTATTACTGAGTCAACCGATCTTGGCAGCGTTTTGTGTTTGTTTGCTTTTGAATGTATACTTTTCTTTCAAGGAAACTTAGAATGACAGGCCATTCAAATGACGGGTTCATCTTTCCAGGCTAAAAATGATCTTTCTAATGAAACATGCTAGCCTATTTATATCTCATAAATACTTTTTCAATTAGAGACCATGCGCTTTCCCTGTCAAATCAATTTCAGTGCCTAGCAACTCTTTGGGACAGCACAGACCTGGTAGTGTTTGCTCCACTGAACACGAGGCCACCGGTGGCCGGACTCTGACCTGACAGTCAGCTGGCAACAAGAACAGCATCTCTGAACAGCAAGATACTTAAGAATGCAGATTGCACACAGTGAGAAGGCAGTGATCGAAGCAGAAATTAAATGGTAGGGTCACAAGCCAAGGAGTGCTGGCAGCCTCCAGATGCCAGGAGAGGAAGGGTGAGGAAGGGATTTTTCCCTAGAGCTGAAGGGTAGGGACAGCCTGCTAACATCTTGGTCTCAAGTGCCTGACCTCCAACGCCGTGAGAAAATAAATCTCTATGGTCCCAAGACCCCTGGCTTGTGGTGCTTTTTAAAACAGCTGTCACAAACACTGAAACAGAGCCATGGCCAAAATAAGTGTCATGTGTGATCCTGGACCAAGATAGGCCATTCTTCAGCGTAATGTGAATGAGACCTGCAGATCAGACACTATTGAGTCAAACCCACTCTCATCACGTCAATGTGGACTCCTGGCAGCCCTGATAGGACAGGGTAGAGTTGCTCTCTGTGGATTTTCAAGACCATCACCCTCCCATTCTTCTTTATTCCGTAAGCACCTAGTTACAAGTTGCACAAATCAAAAATAAAGGCAGAGGAGGGTGTAGGGGAACTTTTTTTTTTATGTGTGTGGGTGGGCAGGCAGGAAGAAGATGGGAATGAGACCAGTCCTCTCCCTCCACAGTCCTGGTCAAGGACCAATGGCCAGAGAGTGGGGCTCCGAGGAAGAGGTGGAAGAAGACCCAGGAGGCCCCTGCACCCAGAGCTTACCTCCACAGACCTTTCATCACTGTGTGGAGGGGGGAAGGGTGGGGAGGTGGGGCAACAATTTAATATTAAATTGGGGGTGGGAGTTGGAAAGGGGCAAGTTCTCCCAGGGGACAAACGATGTCCCAGTCTCTCGAGGGTTGTACAGGGGAGACTAAGGACCAGGGGCCTTCACTAGGCATAGTGGTGGGACTATCGGGAGGGGGAGTCTTCCAGTCCCTGGATAGCCAGGCAGGGAGGCCCCTCAACCCTCAGGAAGCAGCTCCAGGGGGCTCCATGCAATCGCTGAATAGGGCTCAGCGGCCCGTCTGGCCAGTTTCGTCTCTCCGTGCCATGCAGGCTCAGGGTTCCTGGCCCAGGATGCGAGAACTGGTCTGGGCTTGAGCTCTTCAGCCTCCTGCACCACCTCCTCCTACAGCTGCCACCTCTGTACCCACCACCTCGCCCATGGAGCCCAGCCCAAACAAATGTCTATGCTGTCACTCTTTATGGAAGCAGGAAGCCCCACCTTTCTGTCTGGGAGGAAGTAGTGGTTTTGAACTGCTGACCTTACGGTTAGCAGCCCAACATATAAGCAACGCCCACCTAGGGCTTCTCTAAATCAGATGATGCTCTGTACCAACGTTGCTTTCCTCACGTGCATAATGATACTGCAGCTACAGAGCTAACTGGTGGGAGAATCCAAGGTATGCTTATGGAAATTCTACATACTATTTTATGACTTTTGGAAGTCTGAAATGATTTTGAAGCAAAGAGTTAAATATCTGTAAAACCAGCTATCTACTGAAACTTATTCCATCAGACTGGACCACTGAATGGCCTTCCTCGTCACTCCTACCTACTGACAGTCTTCTGAGCTTATCGAAGATGGGTCATGTGGCAGGCATCTAATCTGGTCTCAATCTGAGGATTCAGAGTGCAGGGGTGGAGTCTAGCCTGTCAGTCTGGAGATAGCCAATGAGAGCTCTGTGTGGGCATGGTCTTCTCCTAAGAATTCTGGGAAATCCAGGACTTCCTTCTTTGAGGCAGGAGACACTCTCTCACCCCCTCGGAGACAGTTGACGGATAAGACTGGCTCCCTGTGAGACATTGCAGCTGACAAGACACTAGTGCCTGGAGCCGGGCAAGCCACATGGATGCAACCAGACTTCTGAAGCTGGAGAAACCACAGAGAGACCCCCGCCAGGGCTGAGATGCTCACAACGCCACTGGATCCAAAGACTTTCTAGTCATTGGCTTGTGAACATCTTGCATTTGGCTTCATGACATGTGTTTCATGAGTCTGAAGAGAGCTTTATAGACTGGTACCGGACATAAGGGCTAAGATCAGTGGATTTGGCCTGGACATGGTTGGAATGCTTTCTTAAGCCTTCAATTATTTTTTTGGGGGGGGGGGGGCGGATCACTGCCCTCTGGTGGTTGTGGGAGCTACCCAGCGCTGCTCCTGAGAGGTGCCGCTGGATTTGAACCGCCAACCCTGCGATCCGCAGTCCCGCACTCAACCACTTACGCCACTTGGGCTCAGCCCAATTAAACCCTTTCTTACTCTCAGCTGGGTCATAGTGACCCTATAGGACTGGGTAGAACTGCCCCTGTGCATTTCTGAGACTGAAAGTCTCAGGTTTCTCCAAAAGAATGACTGGAAATCTCAAATTGTTGACTTTACAGTTAGTTTTCCCAGTCACCTGTGGGAGGCAATGGCAGCCCTCTTCGGCCATTGCCCAGGAACAACTTTGCCTCCCTCTCTGTTTGCTTGGCAGCTGTAAATCTCTCTGTCTCTGTGATTTACCGCCATTGCTCTCGACTTGCCAAGCGCTTTTCTTCTCCAGAGAGGTCTGAGGAACAGCACTGCCCATAAAGCAAACCCATAATGCGGGGTGCCAAACGGGGGATGGAACCCCTGGCTGCTACAGGAGACAGGTTCGTTCAAACTTTTGTTTCCACAAGCTAGGGTAAGGGAGATTAAGGGAGATCAGGATGGAGAGTGGTTACACAGCGCTGGCTGTAAGGGCCAGATAGCAAAAGGAAGGGGCATGAGTGTGTTCTAATAAAACTTTATTGACAAAAACTCAGCCAGTTGGCAGCCACAGGGAGGCAGCTGGGCTCCGGGAAGCAGACCCGTGGCTGGAATCCATGCTTCCATCCCAGCCATCCAGTCTAGAAATCTGGGAGAAGCGAGGTTATGGGTTACTCTGTTCATCAAAGTCGGAGGATCCGGAGGAGATTTGGCCTCGATGCGTCTCTCCCACGGAGCGGTCTGATGGCTGCTGAAGCAGCGTGGAGTCTCAGGAGGAGCCCACATCTGTACTCGGCAGCACACCCGTGGGAGGAGAGTTGGAGCTCAGGTTCAAGTGCGTGGGCCTGCGCTCAGTACCGGTGAAGGGAACTTTGCTGACTGTCGCTTATACCCCAGTCTCGGCGGTGCTGAGCCTCCCACCCCAGGGAGCTCACAGGCCGCCCCAGCAGCGAGGGCTCAGGGTTGCCTGGGAAGCCGTGTGTCTGTCTGCCGGCTGTCAGCAGGGCAAGTGTGCGCATGCGCGGCTTCATCGGCCAGGCGGGACCTGTGTGCCCCTGTTCCTCCGAGGGTCCCTGGGCGACTGCCTGCGCTGGGGAGATCATGCATGCTTGCTTGTGGCCGCGCTCACGTACCATCTGCACGCGGATCTTCCAAGATGGATGCAGTCTGGTCGTCTTTGCACCAAGGTGGGGCCTTTTCCTCTCCGTTTCCGTGGTTGAAAGCTGGTGGGAGGCAGCACAGGGGGCTGATCCACACCCCGGCTCTTGCGAGTGGTTCACGCGGCCCCAGCTAACTACCTGCATTGAGGAGATGACCATCGGAGAACCAAGTAACGCCTGTCACCCTCACCTCTTAACGCCCCAGAGTTCTCCAGGTGTCCCTGGCTGTGGCAAATGGCCAAGTGCTCGGGTGATGATGGCGGGCAGGTTGGTGGTTCAGTCCACCCAGAGGTGCCTTGAAAGGAAGGGTCTGGAGAAGTGCAAGAGGGTCTGGTGGAGTGCACTTCTACTCTGACGCTTGCTGCCCTCTGTCTGGGGTTGTGTGTGTGTGTGTATGTGTGTGTGTGTGTGTGTGTGTGTGTTGGGAGGTGGCGGTTTCTCCAAGGATGCCAATTCTCCTTTTAACCCCATAGTCTTTGCTTTGCTCAGTGTCTCCTTCTTTTGGGGGTGCTGGTGCTAGTAACTGGGTGGGAATTGATGAAGGCCTGAGGTTGGACCTGTAGGGCATGTTGTGGGTAGATTTAGACACAGGGACACGCAGGAAGCCAGCTGAGCATCTGAAACACTTGGGGGCCAGTTGCCATTAAGCTGGTGGCAAAGTAGAATTGTGCTCCACAGGGATTTCAAAGACTGTTTTTTTAGAAGATCACCAGGCCTTTCTTTTGAGGCACCTCTGCATGGACCCAACCCCCCAACTTTCTGGTTAGCAGCCCAGAAGGTGAACCATTTACAACCTTTGGGGCTCGCTGAGACACCTGGTTATAAAGACAAAAACCTCATCAGGGGGTCTTTACACAGTCAAGCCACTCTAGGCACACTGGGGGTCACAGAGCAAGGTTTTGAGGGTGGGGCTTAGCACTTGGCTGGGAATTGAGCCTGATAAATATCAGCTTCGGTTGCTGCCTGAAACCTGGACCAGTCCTATTTCTTCTCCAGCGTCCAGCCAATGCGCTAGATGAAGCCAGCAGAATCTTAGAATTGCCTGGAGGTACTTGTTACAAAGACAAATGCCTGGGCTCCGATCCAGGCACACTGAGCTGGAATGGCAAGGACCAGGGCCCAGAAGTGGTGTGTTTTAACGTGCTTCCCGGGTGGTTCTTGGCTTTCTGGGTTTGAGAGACAAAGGCAACATAGCCCCCTGGTTCCCTTGTCAGACTAGAGTTCTGGGAGAAGAAAGGTTGACTGAGAACTGGTAGGATTTTCCTCCAGGAAAAGAAATGAAAACCCTACATCTTGCAAGCCAGGGGGTGGGGGGAGGGGTGGGGCAAAAGATTGAGGAAGAACTGGGATAGGTTTGGAGGCTGGAGCCTGGGGCTGGGAGTCAGACTGGGAATGTCAAAGATAGGCTGGCCGGCTGCAGGGGGAGGGACAGCCCGCCAGCCTCCCATTCGATCGATCCATCTTCGCAGCCTGGAGATCAGGGAGCATTTTGTGCCTCAAAGTGTTTTGCGACCATCAATCAGGAGAGCCGCCGCCTTGTGCAGCGTGGATTGCCCCCCTCGCGTGCCCTTCGCTCAGCCATCATTTTGCAATGGGTGGTTTGCAGACAGGTTCACACGGGTGAGCCATTTACTTCATTAGATGGGAGCATTAATGACAAGGACCTAAGGTTTACCGAGCGCTGGCCCAGTGCCAGATGCCACACTTAGCATTCTAGGCGAAGGCATCCACTCCATCCTGGCAACCATTCTTTGAAATTGAGGCCATTATGAAGAAGTCTTGTAACCATGAGAATGGAGGTCCGGAGAGGTTAAGTAACTTGCCCAAGGCAACTCGGCGTAGGGACCCTGTGAGCTGATAAAAGCCCATGTGTCCATTGGGAAATTTTGAAAAAATTAAAAGAATAGCTGCCATAGATGAACTCCACCTGGTGGCGACCCCATGCGTGCTGGGGAAAAGCTGCACTTGCAGGGGTCTCAGGGGTCTCTCGGTCTTTCCCAGGCACCTCTGAATGGACCCAAAGCTCTATGGGTCAGCCACTGAGCACACTAACCCTTTGTACCTCCTAGGGGCGCTGGGCAGGAGAAGGCACGCTTGGTATCCTGGTCTGCAAGTCTGGGTAGACTAAAGAGACAAATTCATAGACACGCATGTGAATATAAGGGAAAGGTTTATATAAAGGGGATTGGAACATAGAGAAAGCATCCCAACTCAATCCAGTCCAAGCCCACCAGTCTGACATATATCTGATACCAGTCTATAAAGTCTTCCTTAGATTCATGAGGCACATGCAATGACACCAGGACAGTCACCGCCCAGTGGGTGCAGAGTCTTGTGTACCCAAGGTGGTAGAAGCATCTCAGCGCTGGCAGGGGCCTCTATGTGACTTTTCCAGCTTCAAACGTTTGGTTCTATCAGGGTAAGCCCATGTGGCTTCTCCTCCAGGTCCTCTAGCAACATGCTGCCATGTTGCCTTGTCAGTAGAGCGTCTCCCAGCGACTGAGCCGAGAGTCTCTCATCTCCACGGGACTGGGGGGAGGAATATCATGAGATTTCCCAGAATTCTCAGAGAAAGCCATTCCCACACAGAGGTCTCATTGGCCATCTCCAGATTGGCAGGCGAGACTCCACCCCTACACTCCCAGTCATGAAATTGACAGCAAAGTCTGTGACTGCCACACCTAGTTAGAACCAGATGCTCCGATGGACCAAAGCGCTCTACTCCCTGACAGGGCCTGTTGCTTGAGCAGACCGGAGATGCATGCGCCCACCGTGGTGCTCAGGCACCGGGGACCTGAGCTTCCCTCAGCAGCATGTTGCCAGCCTTACAGCTGTTGGGCTATTGTGCTGTTCTTGGAGCTGCCATCAAGTCCATTTCCACTCACCAAAGGCCATGATTGCCATGCCGATGCTCGCTGGAGGCTTACTCCCTTCCACACACTTCTGGAAACCCCCTCTTACGTGAGAGAATGGGGCACACAGGAATCTCTATTTGTTTACCTTTGTGTACATGAGGAAAATAATGATCTGAAAAGGTGTGAGCCAAACTTATAGCTGCTCAGTGTCCATTCAGAAGGTGACAAAGGCTTCACAAACACCCTCCTGCTGGAGCTTCGCAGCATCTCTGGGTAGAAAGTATCACCACTGCAGACACCATTTCCCAACAGGGAGGCCTGGATGTGTTGGGACTTTGTTCCTCTCTCCACCATGCTGCACTGCGAATAGTCACTGTAGGCACCTGAAGGAAAAACGGCTCCTTGTTTTAGGCCATGGCCAGCAGGTGAGCAGAGCAGAAGCTGGACAGCTGTCTCCCCCTTGGAGGTGCCTGGAGCCAGGGGCACAGAGCTGTGACGGCCAAGGACCACTGACCATCAGGGACATGGATGTGAATCCCCCATGTGTCATCTAGTGTCTGTAAGCACCTTCTCTAGGAGCTCGGCTCTTCCTGCAGAAGGGCGGCGTTTCAGAGGACAGGCGAGATTGGAGAAGACAAGAAGGAGAATTATTGCCGGGATGTGATGTGGGGGAGGGGAGGTGAAGTGGAAGCTCCCTCTCAAGCCCGAGCCCCGCTTGGGCTCTGTGCAGCCTCCTGCCTTCTCTCTACTGCTGACTACGGTCTTGACAAAGGGTCATTTTCCCTCGGGTGCCTGCACGGACCATTCCCAGTGGGCCCTACACAAGATCAGGATCAGCGTGGCAGGGAGGGAGACAGAATAGGGTAAGGTTCCAACACAAGAGCCTAGTCCTCCCCTGTCCATGCCCCCTTGTTGGAAAGAGGCATCTTCAGCAGCCACGCTTTCTGCTCAGAGTTGCTAGACTTGAGCAAGGGATTTGGTAAGAAAGGTGAGTGTTGAGAGGACACGTCCCCTGGCAGGTGCCTCTCACCCATGGGCATGGAATCCTTCAGCTCTGTCCACAGGAAAAGCAGATAGCGGGAAGGGTGGTGGTTGGAACCCACGTTTTCACCCAGCAGCATTGCGCGAGCCAATATCTGGTGATCAGCTGCTGACAAGAGTGCTGTTCTCCAGCCATGGTGCTGGTGTTGACTCGTGGAGACCTTGGGCATCACGAAACAGAACACTGTCTGGTCCTGTGCCATTTTCACGATCGCCCCTTTGCAGCCACTGTCAACTCATCTCACCGAGGGCCTTCCTTTTCCTCCTGATGATCTTCTGCTTTATTCAGGATGATCTTCTTCTCCAGGGTCTGCTGTCTCTTGACAACATGAGCAAAGTACAGGAAACAAACTCTCTCCCTCCTGGTTGTCTTTCCTCCCACACAGATGTAGAGGTTCTCCTGGAAGCCTGCAGTGCTGTCATTTTTTTCCACCAGAAGTCAGATGCGGCAATCCTTTTGTGATCTTCTTCAGTCAGGGTCCAACTTTCGCATGCATATGAGATGATTGAAAATACCATGGCCTGGATCAGGCCACCTTGGTCTTTGAAGTGCCATCTTTGCTCTTTGACATTTTAATATTTGTAGTGCTAAAGCGAGCGCAACCCTTCAGCCCTTCAGAGAGGTCTTGGGTAGCAGATTTACCTGATGCAATAGGTCCTTTGGTTTCATGGCTTGAAAGTTACAGCCTGAGAAGCCCTGTGGGACAGTTCTAGTCTTTTACGTGGGGTAACTAAGAGTCAGAATCTACTCAATGACAAATGACAGTAGTACACCCAAAGAACAAAGACATCAGAGGATAAGCAATTTTGTTTGTTGAAACTTTTTTCCCCCCTTTCCCTCTGCTCCCCCCTCCCTCGAGTGCCACTCCGTGCTCACTCAAAGCTCTGGGCTCTTCCTAAGCTAGTGCCTCCGCTGTCTCCCTCTAGCCTCCATCATGATCATCTACTGGGATCTCATCAGCCATGATGAGATGTTCTCCGACATCTACAAGATCCGGGAGATCGCAGACGGGCTGTGTTTGGAAGTGGAGGGGAAGAATGGTTGGAAGGACTGAAGGTAACCTTGATGACTTGCTCATTGGTGACAATGCCTCAGCTGAAGGCACCGATGGTGATGGAACAGAAAGCACCGTGGTCACTGGTATGGATATTGTCATGAACCATCACTTGCAGGAAACCAGCTTCACAAAAAAAGCCTACAATAGGTACATCAAAGACTACCTGAAATCAATCAAAGGCAAACTTGAAAAGCAGAAACCAGAAAGAGTAAAGCTTTATGACAGGGGCTGTGGAACAAATCAAGCACATCCTTGATTTCAAAAATGACCAGTTCTTTATTGGTGAGAACATGAATCCAGATGGCATGGTTGCTCTCCTGGACTACCGTGAAGATGGTGTGACCCCATGTATGATCTTCTTTAAGGCTGGCATAGAGAGGGAGACATGTTAACACAGTGGGCAACTCACGATCAATTGCCTCATCCTAACCAGCTGCTGTTCATCACACGACACTAGGACTTTGACAAACAGAATTGATGTCATCGTGAGCTCTTCATTTACTTTTGATCTTGATTTATTTGGAGTGGGTTTTTTTTTAAAGAAAAAATGTTGTTTAGGTTGTTTAAAAGTAAAATGCATTTAAACTCACTTGAGAATGTTTCCTAGTTGACTATCAGTAAACTGAATTCACCTCATTGTGCTTCTGGAGAAGCTAGAGCCAAGGGGTAGACCGTGACAGTGTGAGACTGTCCCCAGATGCCTGGGACAGCCAAACCACAGGGATCCACACAAAGACACAAATCCAAAGGCTTAATCCTGAGTTGAAATAAAGGGAGCGATGAAGTTCTTAGTGGTGCCAGCATCTGAAGTGGATCCTTAACCATTTTGTCTACTAAAAATGGAAGAGATTATCAAAAGAATAAAGAGATTGATATAATTGGGGGAAAAAGACCCCAAAACTTTTTTTTTTTAATCTCAGGATCAGCATCATGGGTAGAACTCTCTGTTGGTCTTCCTGCCACAGTTTCTTTTTATAGACTCTTTCCTGATGTAAAACCACATACTTCCTACTCCCTTGCTTGTTCAAACACCGCCTCCTCTTGTACAGTGTCAGCCCAAAGAAGCATTTGCGTACTTCATTGTCATCTGGAATTTGTTATGATCCACACAGTCCGATGCCTGTGCACAATCAGTACAACACAGGAAAACCTCCTTCTGGTAGTCTCTGTCTTCAGCCAATAGCCATCTGACATCAGTAAGGATATCCTTCATTCCACATCCTCTTCTGAGTCCTGCTTGAATTGTAGAGAGCTGCCTGGCACTACAGCGACCCTAGAAGACGGAGTAGAACTGCCCCTGTGAAATTCCAGGGTAATAGAAAGGCTTGCCTTTACCTCAGAGAGTTTACAATTGCTGAGCTCACAGTTAGCGACCCAATGTGTAAAACACCACCACACCAGTGCTCTGTATCCTGCCGCCTACAACTGAGCAAGATTCAGAAGCAAGTTTCTTTCCACTTTCCCTCTGTTGGACCATGTGGCCATGAAGACTCCAATCCTGCAAGCCACTTGTTCTTCATGAGTAGGCAGTGTTTTATTCGTACAGCACAGGGGTGTTGACGACTAACTAAGAGCATGCAGGTGAGGCCCCAGGCTCATGGCTGAATGTGTGCAATCTACTCCAAAGAGGGACATTACCACACAGTTGCTGTTCTTGCTAACTTCTTCCATGGGGGACCTGTGCATTCTCAGGCCTCAGGGAGAGCCTTGGGCATCCTGTTGGCTGCGGGGCAGATAAGGAAACTCGACTCTAATGAAGCCTCAGGGATTTCTGGGCGTGTTTAGCCCTTGATCAACACTCACCCAGGTTTTGAGAAACAGACAAATCTAACACCCATCTGATGGTTCCTAACACCCCACATCCCTTTGTGGGGATCACTGTCTCTTAAAGGATCACTGTCTCTTAAATGATTCAAAGTGGTATTTGTCTTACCCCTCCCCTCCTCTTTCCCGCTTTCCTTTTTATTTTCTCCCTCTCTCCAAATGGATTTCTAACTCTCTACCCTGCTGCTCCTTCTCATCTCCTTTCTTGATCTTTCTATCAGCTCCTCTTTCAGGGAGGTCTGTAACAATTTAACACCTCTGACAAATACTTTTTTTTTTTTTAAGGCACATTCAAAAGCATGAGTCAAGTAAATCTGCCAGTGTGTTTTCAATCCCCCTTTCATTACTGGCAGACCCTTGGTGGTATAATGGGTTACTCTTCCTGAAAGATCAGCAGATCAAACCCCAGCCACTCAGAGGGTGTGGCAGTTAGACACTATGTCAACTGGACACTCCTGGTTAGGGGAGGAGTTCAACCTGTCCATCAAGAGGTAGCTTGATGACTCCTCCTTGAGAGGGTGGCCTTTTATATAAAAGCACGATCTAACAGAGCTGCTTCTCTCTGCCCCTTTGCGTTCCTCCTCACTGGACCCTCCTGGGACTCTGGGTCTGCCCCCAGGGGCAGCCTCAGGTGGACCACTCACCATGAGAGCTGTCGCTGCTGTGCCATCCTTCCACGGACTGTGGATTCACGGGACTGCACTATCTGGCCTGGGATGGCCCTGCTTCCCACTTCACCTTTTGATGTCACGAATCTGTAACAACATGAGTCTGAATAGGGTTCTGGGCTAGCATTGACCTTTGGACTTGGGCTGAGCTGGGCTGGGGCATCTTCTTAATATAAACTCACTTCTTGAGATAAAGTTCTTTCTTGTCCATAGAGGAGTGTCATTGGCTTGTTTCTCTAGATAGCCCAATCTGACACTGAGGGAAAGAAAGGAAACCATCTGCTCCTGTAAAACTATCACTCAAAACCAAACTCACAGCTGTGAAGTCTATCCTGTCACACAGTGACTTTGTGGGGATTGGGGGAGCAGAATGGTCTCTGTGGGTTCCCAAGTCTGTAACTCTCACAGGAGTGCACAGTCTCTTGTTTCTCCTGAGGAGTGGCTGGGTTTCAAACTGCTTATTGTGCAGCTAGCAGCCTAAAGTGTAACTCACTACACAGATAGGGCTCCTCTGTAAAGCTGTACAGCCTCGGAAACCCTAGTAAGAGAAAAAGCCTTTTCTGGAATCCTGTGTAAAATTACCTCCTCGGTATCATTTCCTTCTCCCCCCCCCCCCCCCCCCCCCCCCCCCCCCCCCGCCAACACACATACACACAAGGAAGGTGGACAGGGATCTTAAAGATAGCTCAGAAACTTTTTTTGTTAAGTGCCTTCAGGTTGATTTCAGTTGCAGGGAGGGGGAATGCCTCAAGCTCGATGATACCAACCTGTTTTCCAATAGCTTTTGCATCTCAGCTAACAGCAGCCTCATTTGCTTAGCTAAAGAATTTTGGACTATTTGCTTGGCTAAAGAATCTTGGATGGGACCTTGATCTTGTTCCCTCATAATACCTCACATTCCATTTTTCAGCAAAGCTGTTTCAAAGCATCTCTAGGCTCTAATAGCTTCTCATGACCGCTACTGCTGCCCTCCATTCTCACCACCCCCAACTGGACACCTCAATGACCTCCCTTCTTTTACCCTCAATTCATGGTCTATCCTCAATCTAAGGGAGCCATTTAAAAGAGAAGTCAAACCACAGCTCCATTTATATCTTATCTCTGCTTAAAACCTCGCCAATCAAGCGCAAGCTTAGTATCTTCAAACAGTCCAGATGGTTCTATATGACCCAGCGTCTCATTATCTATCTCACCGATGCCATTTCCCACCTTCCTCTCCCCCCCTCGCTCTGCCCCAGCCATCTTGGCCTCCTCACTGTTCCTGAAATGTATCAGGTATGCTTCTGCCAAAGGATCTCTCCATGGCGGTGTGGAATGCTCTTCCTCCAAGCCCTCTCTTGACTCACACTTTTCCCTCCGTGTCGGGGTTCAAATTTCATCTCCTCAACGAACTCCACCCTCACCACCCTCTTTCCAACTGCATGCTGTATGTCTACAAACCTGAAGATCTACTTCCGAAAGGTCACACACACAAATCCAAACTTACTCTCGAGTTGATACCAATTTATAGCAACCCTATAAGACAGTGTAGAGCTGCCCTTGTGGATTTTTGAAACTGTAACTCTATAGGGGAATGGAAAGCTTGCACAATTCAGTGAGACTGATGTCATCCTTCAAGCTGTGTAACTGTTCTCAACTTGCTTCTCCAAAAGAATCTCCCCCCGTACACAAACTCATTGCCCCCTAAACTTTCCATTTAGCTGTGTGGTTTGCAGTTGTCAGTTTTCAAAGAAAGCTTCAAGGAATATGATGGCTAATTAGACGTAAACTGGGTGAAGGTAGGCGTGGAGCTGTCAATCAGGTTGCAATCTGATGATGCCTCCTTGAGGGTGTAACCTTTGGTAGGAGAGAGACCTTGTCCAGAGGAGAGCTCTCTCTTATCCTTGCATGCATCTTGTTCTTAGATTTGCTGTTGTGGTGCCTGCCCACCCCAGGCAGGGGCAGCAAACTGCAGTCTTAGATCCATTGGGCTGATCTCAGATTCATTTCCCTCTGCATCCACCAGTCTGTGACCCTCCTGCTTTGTCATCCTGCCTTCCTCCTGTTTGTCAGCTACCATCACCACACAGGTGAGGAGCATCCTCTAGCTTATATCTGACACAAGGACTGGACTTACCTGCTTCTTTCCATACACAGGCACAGACAACATCACGATCTTCGCTTCTCAAGAGAACCCATCCTAACATGGGATATTTTTTGGATGAAGGATTAAAGGTTTTCTCAGGGAGATAGTTATGGGGGTTCATCTAGCCTCTGGATTGAAATGGATCAGTATATATATATACACATATATATCATAAAAATAAGTTTAAAAATGAAAAGAAAACAGAACAAATGTATCAACAACTTTTGTGAGCCTCTGGCAGTGGTAAAGTCAAGTGAAGAGAGAAGACCAGTGAGAGGGGACCAAGGGTCCAGCTAGAAAAGACACTTCAGTCTTAACTCTCCAGTTGATTCAGTCATCATGACCCTATGTAGTAGAGTAGAACCACCCCATGGCATCTCCCCCCCCCCCCCCGCCCTATGGCATCTTTATGCCATGTGATCTCCAAGTCTTTCCCCTGAGGAGTCTCTGAGTGGATTAGAAGCACAACCTTTTGGTTAGCATCTGAGAGCTCAACCAATTTGATTCCAATAAGTATACAGTGGATAGTGCCAGAACGCACCATAATCATTACATCCATTATTGCCTGCTCATGACATGTCAGGGGCTAAAGATTTGGTGACTACCACTTACTCACCTACCCCCTGACTGACAGTCCTGAGAGTCAGCTGAGGACACAGTCAGGGGTTAGGTGGTTTTCTTACAATCCATATCAAGAAGCAATGGATGGCCCAGGAGCCATCTCCAATCTCTTGCTGTATATTAATCATGAGTGGACCTTGCCTGCAGCAGTTATCACTGTGATCTAAAAAGCATAGAGAAGCCCTGGTAGCACAGGGAGTTATAAGTCGGGCTGCTAACCACAAGGTCAGAAGTTTAAAATAGTCAGCCACTCTGAGGAAGAAAGGTTAGCTTTTCAACTCCTGTAAAGAGTTATAGTCTCAGAAACCCTCAGGGAACATTCTACCCTGTCTGACACATTCATAGTGGAGTGGAAAGGGGGAACCAATTGCAGGGATCTACATATAACCTCCTCTCTGGGACACGGCCAACAGGGAAGTGAGTGGAGGGGAACATGGGACAGTATAAGATATGAAAAAGCAATAACAATTTGTAAATTATTAAGGGTTCATGGGGGAGGGGGGAAGGAGGAAGGGAAATATGGGGAGCTGGTACTGGGGGCCTAAGTGGAGGGAGGATGTTTTGAGGGTGATGATGGCAACAAGTGTGCAAATGTGGCCAGCATACAATTGATGTATGTATGGATCATGAGGGGAGTTTTATGAGTCCCCAATAAAATAATTCATTAAAAAAAAGGGAGGGGGAAAGAGGAGCTTATACCAAGGGTTCGAGTGGAAAAGGTCTGGAAATGAATGTGGCAACATGAGTGCAAATATGCTTGATACAGATGATGTATCGAATGTTATAAGAGCTGTTATTTAAAATTATTTTAATAATTTAAAAATTATTATTTAAAATTATTATTATCATTGAAAAAATAATTTAAAAATTATTATTATAAGAGTTATTATATAAAACATAATATAAAATTATTTTTAAAAAGAATGGATTAGATGGCAGAGAGATCAAGAAAGGGCATAGGGTTTGGATTCTAGCTTTGCCCTCACTGTGTTGCTTTGGATATGGCCCTTCAGCTTCCCACATCCCGCATTCATGGTGAACCATGGGCCGGGTCGATGGTGACCCATGGTGACTTGGAAACACAGCAACATGGTCCCTCATCATCACCGGCCTCCTTGAGTATATCATAGAGGCTACTATGTCAACCCATCTTTTTCATTTAAAAAAAATCATTCTATTGGGGGTTCACACAACTCTTATTATAGCTCATCTGTCCATCCATCCATCCATCCATCCATCCATTGTGTCAAGCATATTTGTACATTGGTTGCCATCATCATTCTCAAAGCACTTGCTTTCTACTTGTGCCCTTGGTATCAGCTCCTCATTTCTTTGCTTCCTCATGAACCCTTGATAAACAATAAATTATTATTATGATGTCATGTCTTACACTGTCTGATGTTTCTCTTCACGCACTTTTCTGTTGCCCATCCCCCATGGAGGAGGTTATGTAAATCCTTGTAATTGGTTCAGTAGCCCCTTTCTACCCCATCCTTCTTTGACTCTCACCACTGGTCCAGAAGGGATTATCTGTTCTGGATTCCCTGTTTCCTGTTCCTATCTGTACCAGTGTACATCCTCTGTTCTAACTGATTTGTAAGGTAGAATTAGGATCATGATAATAGGGATTGGGGGAGGAAGCATTAAAGAACTAGAGGAAAGTTGCATGTTTCATCATTCTACACTGCACCCTGACTGGCTCATCGCTTCCCTGTGACTCTTCTGAAAGGGGATGTCCAGTTGCCTACAGATGGACTTTGAGTCCCCATTCTGCACTCCCTTCATTCACAGTGATATGCTTTTTGGTTCTTTGATGTGGGATACCCAATCCCATTGACACCTTGTGATCACACAGGCTGGTGTGCTTCTTCCATATGGGCTTTGTTGCTTCTCAGCTAGATGGCTGCTTGCTTATCTTCAAGACTTTAAGACTCCAGACGCTATAGCTTTTGATAATCAGGCACCATCAGCTTTCTTCACCACGTTTGGTTATGCAACCACTTTGTTTTCAGCGATCGTGTTGGGAAGGTGAGCATCATGGAATGCCAGTTTAATAGAAAAAAATATTTTGCATTGAGGGAGTATTTGAGGAGAGGCCCAATGCCCATCTGCTTCCTTAATACTAAACCTATAAACATATATACATAAATCTATTTCCCCATCACATATAAATATGTTTACATATGTAATGTCTATATTTAGATCTCTATAAATCTCTTTTCCTTCTAGTTCTTTCCTCTTCTCCCACTATCATGCTCAGTCTCCATTTGTGTTTCAGTAATGCTTCTCAGTTACACTGCACTTGATCAAGCCCTACTAGGCGTCTTACACCCTCCTTGCCACTGATTTTAGATCACTTGTTGTTCCCAAGTTCCTGGGTTTGTTAACACCACTTCCTTTGCCCTGCTTTCCCCTCTCCCATGCCTTCTGAGAACCACCTATCCTGTTATTTTCTCCTCCATATTGTTTATCCTACCTATCTTATCTAGACAGACCAGCGGAGTTAATATGCACCAAAACAAGACAGCGCAAAACAAAGCAACAAAGGAAAACTAAACAGCAACAACAAACCAATGACAAAAAGAGAGAAAAGCCTGTAAATAGTTCAAAGTCTGTTTGTTGACCTTTAAGATTGTTTTCTCGTTGAGTCTGATGTAGTGCCATGCTCTGGACCTACAGTCTGTTTTCGGTATTCCCTGGGCACTTTCTTGTTGTGCTCCCCTCGTTGTTCTGTTGCACACCCTTAGTGATTTGCCTCGGTGTGGTGGGGTCAGATCAGGTGCAGTTTCCACACTGTGTCTCCAATGTTGTTCCTTGTCGGGCTATGGGTCAGTGAGGAATATCGTGTTTCATAGTGGGACTGACCACATGGTCCTCTCTGTGCATATCATCTTCAAGGGTTGCTGGTCCAGGATGTGCTCCACTCTCTCTTCCTCCCCCTTCATTTGCTTCTTCGTGCTCTGATCAGACATGTCCCTCTCCCTGAGCTGTAGTTTCAGTGCTGTCCTCTGAAGTAAATTCTTCTAAGGGAGAGGCGGCTGTCCACATAGTTAGGATTGGGGCAGTCTCCTCAGACCTCTCTACTCAAGCCAGTATGTATGTCAACCCATCTTAGTGAGTGTTTCCCTTAACTTTCTGTCACCATACACAAGGGTCTCCTCTAGTAGGTTATTATTTCTCTCAACCTTCCCAAAGCAAGCCAATGGGATGACCTTCTCATTGGTTAATGTTCAGATGGAGGCCACCAGGCCTTTCTTCTTAGTCTACCTTAGTCTGGAAGCTCTGCTGACACCTGCCTCCGTGAACATCCCCACTGGCATTTGAAATATAAGCACCCTAGCTTCCAGAGCTATAGCAATCTAGAAGTCACTGCAATATGACAAACCGACTGATGGCTAGTGATCTTCCTCTCTAACACTGGCTTCAAAATAGGATTGACATTGCTGCCAGGCTTGAGTGAGACTGCATGTGACACATGCCAGGTACTCCATTAATACCAGATCCCTCGTGGTTCGTACCTCCAACCCCCAAAACATGGTGTAACATGAATGAAGCCTCCAGTGAGTTCCCTCTGACCATAGACCAGGGGTGTGACTAGCCTGGCTATCATGCAGATGGCTTTGGAAAATGGATTATAAGGCAGATGTAGTGAGATGAACATTTAACCCTTTATCCTTCAATCTCCCTTTGGACCATGTGCGAGTTGTTTTGGTTTTTAATATTTTCAATTTCTTTTCAACTGAATTTATTGCTATAGTTTTTGTTTGTTTGTTTTTTTATATTCTTCTCCTGTGTATGAAATCCAGGTAAGTTGAGAGACAATACCTGGATTAATGACTCCTTGGGTGTGTGTCATGTGATATTGGGGGGAAATAGGGAGCTAATGATGATGATAACAAGAAAAAAGAATTCTAAAATTGATTGTGGTGATGATTGTCCAACTCCTCTCAATATGATTGAACTCTTGAATTGTATGATGTGTTGTTTATGTGTCAATACATCTGTTTTTGTTTTTGTTTAAAGAAACAGTAAGAGATGGCAGGTCCAGCCAAGAGACAAGACACTACAAAGAGGTGCCTGGGGACTTCAAGACTTTTCTGTGCAAAATGTTTCAAAGTCACATGTCACTGCAGGACCCTGGTTCTATCTTCGACAGAAGGCCATCTGCCGCGCTCCCTGTACGTGCACAAGAAGACACATTTTCCACCGAGTCCATCAATTATGCATCTGCCTGCCTCCATGAATATTTCAGGCTTCATAAGCATCAATAAAACATACATTAATTACAAGTTTGCAATCAGATCATCCTTGCCCCACCTTGCCCTCTGCTACCAGCCTTATTTCTGAAGTGAAGCATCTTGGGGACTCACTGGGCCACGAGTCAGACCTGCACCTGCTCTTCCTTCCCCACCAGGTGGGGACAATTGGTCTGAAGGATCTTGGTGAGCTCTTTTGGCCCAGCAAAGGCGGGCGACCAAATCCTTTTGTAAAAAATTCTTTTGTAGAAGAAATTAAAATTATTCATGAGGCGCCGCTTTGCTGAACACTTGGCTCCCTTCCTGCCACAGCGGGGACAGATTCTCAAGCTAGAACTTGCTGTGGGAGAATGTAACATTGGGTTCAAGCGAGCTCCTTCTCCAAGTGGGGGCAGCAGTGCACTTAATGCTCGCCTGCCTTGGCTTCCCCTGCAACAAGGCTGCCAAACACATCACATGAAGTGGGCACTTTAGGTCTCGGAAGCAAGCCCTCTCTGGGGGCATGGTGGTTAAACCACTGGACTGCTACCCGAAAGGTCAGTGGTTCAGACCCACAACTGCTCCACTGGAGAGAGATGAAGCAGCCAGTCTGCTCTTGTTGAGATCTACGAGTCTTAGAAACCACACGGGGCAGGGTTACCATGAGTTGGGATTGGGTAGGCTGCAGTGGATTGGGGGTTTGGTTTGCTCTTGATGGGATGAAGAGAGGCAGCAGAGGTGGGGCGCACCCCAGCCAGGCTGGTGGGGAAGACTGAGCACCATCTTCTCCTAGTCGACAGACGTGACAGAGGATGTTCTCAGGGTACCTGGCATCTGCAGGCACACGTCCACAGGTGGTCAATTCAGTGAGTGAAAAAGCCGAGTGGAAACTCTGTCTACCACACCTAACTGCCGGAGAATCGAATCCGACTCATCGAGGCCGCATAGGACCCGGTAGACCTGCCCCACTTAATGCTGTAACTCTCTATAGGAGTAGAAAGCTCATCTTTCTTCTTGTAGAGTGGTTTCGAACTGCTGTCTGACCTTGCGGTCAGTAGCTCCATACTTAACCCCTGTGCCACCAATTCTGGTCTATTTCTTTAACAGCGCCGCCATCAGTTGAAGCTGACTGGATGGCGCTCACAACAAGATGCGGGACATATGGGTTGTAAGCCAGGAAGACCGACGGAACACAGGTCTGCCTGGATATGAAGTCTCCGCAAACCCTGTGAATGGCTCCACTCAGGAGATTAAGCTCAGGGAGTGTTATAAAGTTGCCTCTGCCATTGGCAACAGCCAGCATCCAACCTGCTCTTTCAGGCTTGACACCCCGCTGAAAATGTACATTCCCATCAGGGCTCTCTCCTTCCTCCCTTCTACTGAACCAGAATCTACATTTTAATGAGGTCTATAAGAATCACACTGGGATCTATAGGAATCACCTGGGGAATCTTGTTAAAATGTCAATCCTGTTCAATAGCTGGGATGGAAATGCAAATTCTCAGCAGGGGGCCGGTCTGTATGGACCCAGCTTCCAGACCCTGCTTGCAAACCAAAATCCCCACAGCCTGCTCCTGTATTTCATATACTGATGGCATTGCTTCCAGCATCTCAGCCATATGAAACCCTCCCTTGTAGGCCAAATTGATAGCCATCTAAAGTCAAGGAGAAGGGGTTCTGATGGGACCCAAAAGATCGGTGGTTCGAACCCACCCGTTGCTACCCAGGGGAATGCTGTGACAGTCCAGACAGCCTGGGGAGCCTGGTGGGCTCCTCTACCCTGTAGGGTCTCTTTGAGTTGCAATTGACTTGCAGCTGTGAGGTTGAAAGTCAAGGAAACTGTTCAGAGAGATGGAGTCATTTCCCCATCACCCTGGGTGCTGGGCAAAAAAAAGAATCGAGGTCTCGGTTCAGTGAACTTTTCTTTCAGACAAATTTCCCACATAATTGGCCATTTTTCCATAGCCAGGCTATTTTGGAAGCTCCATTTAATAAGCTAAAATGAGTTTTATGGGCAGCTGAGTAATTATCTGACTTGAACCCAATTAAAAATTGAGCCTGAGTAAGAGGGACTCTTTTGATTAATGCTGGACAAATGGGTTTCCCCTTTTAACCAGAAGCCTGAAGTCCAGATGGCGAGGTTGGTGTCTATATAGAGTGTCCACAAAGGGGTCTTCCCCATGGACCTGCACAGTAAGAGACCACCGGTTCCTTCTAGCAGACATTGGGGGTGTGTCCCCTGCAGCCTGATGATTTAACCAGCATGTCGTTCTATTCAGAAGCGCCATGAACTGAGCAGGGGCATGGACTTTTGAATCTCTAGCTCTGGGTTAAGAGTCCTGAGGGTCCAGAACTTAAAGCAATGAACCAAAAGGTGGGCGGTTCAACCCCACCAGCTCCTCCGAGGGAGAAAGATGCAGCAGTCTAATTTCATAAAGATGTACAGCTTTGGAAACCCTACAGGGTAGCTTTGTTCTATCTTACCGGGTTTTCATGAGCCAGAATAGATTTGGTGGGAATGGATCAGGTTGGAGTTTATCTTTGGGCTAATGAAGAGGCTATGTACATTGGCAGCCGTGTGACCCTTCACTCTGTCAGTGTCACTGGTTGAGTCTATCGGTGGTGATGTGGCTGGAGAGGTTGACAATAAGCTGCAGTTGGGACTCCAGAGCTGGAAAGACTCTCTCCAGAGTTGAGTTGAGACTATGTGGACAGAGTCAACTCTCCCACTCATCCAGCTCTCCACACATCTCTTGAGCGTCTGCCTGGCTCACTCTACCCTGTGATTTGGGTGTGCCTAAAAAATTTCCATAGGAAATGTGAAGAAGCTACTTCTATGGTCACCATTGACTTTCGATGGGGATTTCACAGGACCTCCATTCCTGGGCAACGCCCTCATCATTGGTAGCTCTGTAAGTCTTGTTGTTAGGGGGAGTCGGTCTTTGCCATCTGGGTTCTGGCTCACGGGTGGCAAAGCTCCAAGGAAAGGAAATGCTAGGCAGCCAAAAGGAGGGGATGGGATTAAGCCCACCCCCTTTGCTGACACCATTCAACCACCCATTCATTTGTTCAACACATGCTTCCTGGGGGCACCTAGCATGGGCCAGTTATATGGGGTTGCAAGTGGTTCAATTGCTCGGCTGCACAATGAACATGTTTGAGTCCATCTTGGAAGAAAGGCCCGGAGACCTACTGGAAACTCAGTCTCAGGGAACTCTGGGAGCACAGTGCGGCTCTGACAGCTACAGAGGGTCATCATGCGTCAGAATCAACTGGAAGGCAACTGGGTCTTCTGTAATGACATGAAGCAGCAGGCAGCGGGCACAGGTAAATTCTCTCTTCTTTCCTGAATGCCACTGTTTTAAACTGTGCTGCCCAGAGGTGAGGTGCTCTCACTTTCTCTTTTTGACACCAATGAGCTTTGAAAACCAAGACACGAGAACCTGACCAGTCTGCCTAAAATCATGATGTCAACTGCACCAGCTCAATCATGGGGTGACAGCTGCCAGGCAGGTGACAAATGGAATTAAGGTGCCCGGCGGGCGGCACTGGCGCACAGCTTGAAGACACTTGCTGCTCTGAGACTGGCTCATTTGTCGCCAAGCCCCCTCCCTGTGTCGAGCTAAACTGATATAATTAAAGGCATGTTTCTATTTGAGAAGTGATAGACCGAGCTGGCTCTTGGGGCTGCGACATCCGTCGTGCCAGCCTGTTGCTGCCTTGGGGCTCTGGCTGGAATTTAGGATCTCTTGGGGTGACTGTTGCACTCTGAGGGGAAAACGGAGTCTCAGGTGTGTAATCTGACATCTCAAGGAATGGAAAAGGGAAATTAAAGCCAGGGGTATCATAGGGAGGCTTCCAGGAAGTAGTGGCTATTTGAAGGAGATCCAGCCTTCCCTATTTCCAGGGAGGGCTGATGGCTTAGTGGGAAAGAAGGTGGGCTTGAGACACAACTTGCCGGCATTGTGGTGGTGGAGGTTAGAGGTTGCTGAGTCTGGTCCAATCCAGAGTCACCCCACTTGCAACAGAACAAAACACCACCCAGTCCTGCTCCTCCAGGTGCAACACAGCAGTGCCGCCACCGGCCGGTCCCTGGAGCAGGACATCATGTTCCATACTGGAGAGGATCTGTGGAGAAGACGCCGAGCCAGGCTGCGATGGACTCACCCAGTCCCTACAACAATGGCTCAAACAGCAAACATCACGAGAGGGGTGAAGACCAGGCAGTGTTTCCCTCTGGGTTGTTCTGAGTCAGACCAATTTCGTGGTACCTAGACTCAAGATTAGCAACTGTCCAGGCCGGGAGACTCATCCCCAGCCTTCCGGGGGAGACTACTCTGTTGTGGGTCCTAGGGTTTCCAGGTCTTTCTTCCATGGTTGAAGGGTTGCAGCAGAAGCTTCCCAGCTCAGACAAAACTAGGAAGAAAGGCCTGGAAACACTGCCTGGTAAACAATAAGCGCCTTAAACTATATAGAGACCACTTCCCATTCCCCTGGCAATAGCATGAAACACTAATGCCACCACCTCCAGCATCACAGGCACTCAGATGCCACCAGGTGACAGGCTGACGGATGGTGAGGGGAATGGGAAGTGATCTCTATATTGTTTTCTTACAGTTATTGTGACTATGGTTAATGGGTGGTTAGCCTTGGTGGTATAATGGCTAATAAGGCCAGCAGTTCAAAACCACCGACTGCTCTGGGAGAAAGAGGGCACTTTCTACTCCTGTAAAGAATTACTCACAGGGGCAGCTCTGTCCTGTCCTATGGGGGTGCATTGAGTAAGAATGGGCTGGGCGGCAGCGAGCTTGGCCAAGGTGGAGTTAACTTCTTTGCATCCTAAGCTGGAAAGGACAATGCAGTTTCCCTGGTAGCCACCGTCCTCGGTGTCTTAGGCACTTGAACAAGCTGCCTCCTGGGCTATGCTCTTCCTGCCTACCTCACGGGGTTACCTCCCCAGCAAAGACCCGTTTAGCAAACGCAGGAAAGATCTCCATATGGGGCTGGTGTGTTCCAAGGAGAAGCTGTGTGATGTCGGTGGACTGTGCTTCCAAAGGAGGAACCCCTGATGTACACATGCCTTCTTTTGTCCCCTCCAGAGCCCCCTGGCCCCTATCCCACTAACCTGAGAGCACGGCCACTGTCCATTTCGTCTCAAACCCCATCCCCTCTTCTGTCTCTTCTCTGCCACCCTGGGGGCCCATGGCTCCCCAGTTCAGACGGTTCTACTTTGGTCCACAGGGCACTTTTCTGGGCCGGGCCATGGCTGCTCCCTCGCCAGGAATCATGGACTCTCTGGTGGCACTGTGGTTACGCAAGTTTCCCGATCACAGGAGGAAAATGAGGCTTTCTTCTCCTGTGGAGATTTAAAGTCTTAGGGGCCCACAGGAGCCACTCTGTCCTGTTCGAGAGGGTTCCTATGAGTCAGATTTGACTCAGGGGCAGTCAGGTTGGTTTGGGGAGCCTGGTGGCCTTCAGGGACACTTCCTGTGTGACCACAGGCTTCAGTGAGCCAGGCACTTTGGGACACTTCTAGCTTCCTGTGGCTTCCACCAGGCATGCCCAGGTTTCTGCACAGCAGAGCCATCCAGCTCTGGATCCCAGTAACTAGAGTTCAAACCTCACTCGGCCCCTCTAGCTAAGTGACCCTAGGCAGGTGACATCCACAAGCTGCAGTCCAGCCTCGGTGTTTGGGTGCTTCCAGGAGTCTCTGAAGCTGCTCCAGATTCAGCAGGAGGGTTCTGGGATTCTGCATCTTTAACCAGCTTGCAGGTGGCACCGAGAAATGCAACAGTGTACAGTGTCCTTGAGCTCTAGGACCTCAGAAGGGCTGTTTCCCAGAGCAAGTTGACAAGCTTTATTGGTTGATATGAAGCCTAAGGGACATGGCATAAAAGTTCCTGACAACAGAGCTTGGTTCCTTGAAGCTTGCAGTCACAGGTGCCATCATTTACTGGGTGCGCCCTGTAGCGTCCTCTGCTTGCCAGTCAGTGTTTGGGACAATGGTACGGCACCAGGCAGCGTTTAGTCCTGTTATACATCAGGTCCTGATGAGTCAATGCCCGCCTTGTTGGCGCCTAACAGAAAGCACTTTGCTTTACTTGGATCCCCAACTAACGCCCATGGAAGTCACATGAAATCAAATGACATGTTCTATTGGGCAAATCTATTGCACATGACCACTCGATAGTATTTAATTGCCAGCACCTCATGGTCAAACAGACTGGTATGCCTGTTCAGGGATGAGATCTCGATGGGATTGGGTAACAGGCATCAGAAGACCCAAACAAACAAACACCATATCCTTGGAATGAGGGCACTCAGAGAAGAGATTCAAAGCCCATCTGTAGACAATGGGACATCCCCTCACAGAAATGTCACAAGGAAGGAATGAGTCAACCAGGGCAAAGTATCGAATCAATGAGACACACAATATTCCTCTGGTTCCTTGAGGCTTTGCTAACCCCCCCACTTTGTTGGGGGGGTTGTTGATCCCAGTCCTGCCTTTCATTTTGGGCTAGACTGGAGTATGTGCACAGGTACAGGTAAGAGATAAGAGCACAGGACACATAGACTCCTAGAACAGAAATGGGAGTGGTGATATCAGGAGGACAGAGCAAAGGTGGGGAGAGAAGGGAGGAAGAGGGAATTGATTGCAATGATTGACACATAATCCACCTCTCCCAGGGAGATGGACTACAGAAACCATGGGGGAAGGGAGACAGCAGTTGGTGTAAGATATGAAAATAATAATAATTTGTAATTTATCAAGGGGTTATGGGGGAGCGGTAGGGGGAATTAAAAAAGAGGAGATGATACCAAGGACTCAATGGAAAGTAAATGTTTAGAAATAGTGATGGCAGCATATGTATAAATATGCTTGATACAATTGATGTATGGATTGTTATAAGAGCTATCAAAACCCCCAATAAAATTATCTTTTAATAAAGATAAATTTTTAAATAACATAACATCACTTTGAGGACTAAGATGCACCTGACCTGACTCATATGCATGTAAAAGTTGGACACTGAATATGGAAGACTGAAGGAAAGTTGGTGCCCTGGAAGTTTGGTGCTGCAGCAGAAGATTGAAAGTCCTTTTGCCTGCCAGAAGAACAGATACATCTGTGTTGAAAGAAGTACAGACAGAATGTTCCTTAGACATAGGATGGTGAGAGTAATTCAATTACTTTGAATGTGTCATCTTTACAGACTAGTCTCTGAAGAAGGACATCACACTTTATGAAGGGGAGAGAGGCCAGTGAAAAAGAGAAGAGCTCTCAACGAGAAAGACTGATCCAATAACTGAAGAAATGGCACACAGATAGCAACTCTTCTGGAGATGGTGAGGACTCGACAGTGTTTCCTTGTGGTGCACACACTGTCGCTATGAGTGGAAACCCACTCAAAGGCACCTCACAACAATAACACAGAAAACCACAGGGAAGGTTCCCTGCAATCGGATCCAGGCAATAGGGCCATCATCTGAGGCTGGATAAGGGTGGAGGTGCAGGGACAGAAATAAGAGGCAGCACAAGTTGTTGGGGGAAATGCCACAGTCCAGATCAAACCTTTGTTGTGAGGCATGCGTGAACTAGAACGAGCTATGCCTGAGACGTCATACTTCTCTGGACAGGTGGTTAGTCAGAGTAGAGATCTCTGCTCACCAGATAAGGATGAAGAAGCTTCAAAAAACTCTCAGACAAATGGAACAAAAAGATCATGAAACATTTCCAGGAACATTTAGAAGTCCTTCATATTCTTAACACTCTTGGGAAAGACTCACTTTATAAATTCAAAATCTTAGGCATCCCTGGGTGGTGTAAACAGTTAAAACTCTTATTGGCTTAAGTCTATGCGTAAGTGCCTCAGAAGAAAGACCTGGTGAATGATTTCTAAGCATCACCCCTGGGCATCCCGGGGAGCACAGCTCTCCTGCAGTGCCCGTGCGGTTGCGGTGAGTTGGGGTTAGCTCAATGGCACTGGTGCCATGTTTGGGACTTTAGTTTCTGTGAGGGTATAAGGTCATGGAGTTGGAACAGGTCGATCCAAGATTTTTGCCTGTGGTGGTCATGTGCTTATGTTAATTTCATGATTGAGATGTAGGGGTGGAGTCTAGCCTGTTAATCTGGAGATAGCTTTTGAGTAACCAATGAGGCTTCCATGTGGGCATGGCTTTCTCCTGAGACTTCTGGGAAATCTTGAGACATTTCCCTTGTGGAGATGAGAAGCCATCTCCCCAGTTGTTGGGATTTAGTCTCAGAGATGATGAATTATGGACAAGACAAGATGGCACTGTCCGAGGAGCTGAAGGAGCCGGAGGAGAAGCCACATGGCCTTGCCCTGATGGAACCAGACCTCTGAAGCTGGTGAAGCCATGGGGAGACCCCTGCTGGCTCCAGGATTCTGCACCCATTGGCCTGTGATGTTGTGAGTCGGAAGGAGACGTCATAGACTAGTATCAGGCATATGGCCTAATATTGGACTTATGACTTTGAACTGGACTGGGGTGGGATGCTTTCTTAATGTCCTATTCCTAGTATATAAATCATACCCTTATATCCATATGCATGTCTATGAATTGTTTCTCTAGTCTACCCGGACTACCACAGTGCTCAAGTGCTTTGACTTACAACCAGTGCTCTTAGACTTGGATGAACAAGAGAGAAAGAAGGGTTCTGAGAGGTGGTCATCAGACTCCTGAGTCTAAAGCTCTTTTTATTCTTTTGCTATTTATTTATTTGGAATCAGACCAAATCCAGAGTTCCTTATGTAAAAAAAAATTCCTGCCTCTCCCCTACCCTGAAGGCCAGTTGAGTTAATTCACTAGACTTGAGAATTGAGGTGTGTGTGTGTGTGTGTGTGTGTGTGTTCATACCCATTTTGTCTTATCAGCTCACTCATCTAGAGCTGAGCTAAACTCCTGTCATTTGGAAAAGAACAACATTGCTGCTTGGCGTCAAACTGATTAATTCTCGTTTCAGATATAATGAAAACCAAGCCACGTTGCTGTCCCAACCTCATTACATTCAGCATTTCCTGTAATGCTCCCCACCCTGCCTTAATCTAGCTACAGAATCTTAACAGCTTGTGTAATCTTCCAAAGACTCTATAGGACATTATTGCAGGCTTTCTCTGAGAACAGAGAAAAAAGAGAAAGAAGAACATTCCAATTCAATCTCCAGGCTTCTCACAAATTCCTGGATGCTGTGCCCAATTCCTGAAATTATGGATGCTTTAAAAACCTTATCATAATTCACTGCATCTTAGCGCCTATTTCACATGATCATAATTCACTGCATCTTGAGTCTGATTGTGAGAGTTCACAAGACACTTGATGGGAATGATGAAATATGTGCTTGATAAACATTAACTCATTTAAACCACGGTGTTGGGACTGTTACTTGTTGAGTTGATCTGACTCATGGTGACAACCGGACCCCCCACCCCCCGGGGGCCCAGCAGGAGGGCTCTGTTGGATTCTCCAGGCTGTGACATCAGCAGGCCTCCAGTCCTTTCTTCAGGGGCACCTCTAAGTGGGTGCAAACCGCCAGCCTTCTGGCTGGTTGCCAAGTCTTTATCTTTGGGCACCACCAGGGGCTTCTACTGAAACTGCACATCATGCTTAGGAAGCAGATGCTCTTGTAGTCCCCATGTTAGAGATAAGCCCACTGAAGTTCAGAGAGGTTAAGAAACCTTTCCAAGGATACATGGCTATTAATCTCTACTCCCATAAAGAGTCGCAGTCTTGAACACCTGTACAATCAGAAAGATAGCTTTCTGGTTGTGCACTCCAACTTTCCAGGAGTGGGCACTGCTACACATATGATACCAAAACAAACACATAATGCAATAAAACTGAAAATTCCACTGAGCCAGTTCTGGTTCATTAGGGCTTCTGCCATGCTGGGTAAAGTGGAGGGACAATGAAAGAGAGGCAGGCCTTCAATGAGATGGACGGGCATCTTGGCCGTAGGAATGGGCGTAGACATAGGAACAGCTGTGAGGATTGTATAGAACCTGCTTTATTCTGCTGTGCACGGGGTCGCAATGGGTCTGAAACAACACAGTGGCACCTAACAGCAGCAAGAGAACATGCTTCGTGAGATTCCCCAGACTGAACTCTTTCTGGAAGCAGACTGCCACCTCTCTCTTCCATGGAGCAGCGGGTGGGTTTGAACTGCCAACCTTCCAGTTGGCAGCTAAGCATTTAATCACTGAGCAGCCTCCACGAATGTAGGGAATCCCAAGCAGTTCAAGGATAACCTAGTCTCTGATGTTATTTGTGATGATGATAATGAGGTGGTACACACAATGGTGACCAGGACTTTCCTTTTAGAAGGGAAAATAGGTGTATTGTTTATTTTTTATTACAAGCTAATTTGTAGGAATTTTAGAATTTTAGGAATTTAACATCACTAGAAAGAATAAGAAGAAAGTAAACATCCTTCAAACCCTTATCAAAAACTCTATCTCAAAACTCACTGCCATTGAGTCATTTCTAATTCACAGAGACCTTATGGCACAGGACACAGCTGCCTTTTGGGTTTTCAAGACTATAAACTCTTTACAGGAGTAGAGCCTCATCTTTCTCCCTTGAAGCAGCTGGTTGTTTTGAACTGCTTATTTTACCATTAGCAGCCCAACCTGTAAACCACCACACCACCAGGGCTCCTGAAACTAAATAACCAGATAACCACTTTCAATACTTTTTAAACTACATTCCCCGATGAAACACATGATGATGTGTTCTATTAAATCCATCTCATAAAGATGAAGATTTTAGTGGGCAAGAAGAGAAGAATCCAAATTCCTGGGCAGTGTGTATGGTTAACTTGTTCAGCTGCTAACCAAAAGATGGAGGTCAAAGCCCACCCAAAGACACCTCCGCAGAAAAGCTCGGAGGTCTACTTGAGGCACAGAAAGCCCAAGGGGACGTATCTACACTGGTACATGTCAGGTCATCACAAGTTGGAATTAAGTTGATGGCAACTGGTGAGAAAGCAGAAAGAATCAGGACAGGAGAAATATGTCCTCCCGGCATGTGAGAAATACAAGCCCAGGATACTTAGTCTAAGTGCGAACACCAACCCCAGGGCCACTGTATGAAGAAAACAATATAGCTAATGCCCCAGTCCTGCCTCATGGATCTCTGACCAGAATTACCATCTGACCCAAATATCTTTCCTTCCAATGAATGTGGCCCCACTGTTCTCTGTTCAGTGCCATCCAAGCCCCCAAACTATTCTTAAACAGTATGGTTCTGTTCTTTTTCTTTTTTCGTGTGTGGTTCTGTTCTTAACTGGGGACAGCTTCCAGAGTGATCTGGGTCATCGGATCTGAGGTAAAAGAGTGGAGATGACTAACCATTTAACCCCGTGGAGCTTCCTCAGACTTCATCATTGCCAAGTTTAAGCACCAAGGTCAAAAATGATAGCAGGGAGGAATATTGATTGAGGCCAGTTTCTGGGGTTTTCCATATCTCATGGAATTCCTCAGTGCACCCTCATTACCTCATCTCTGAACAAGGAAGATTAGGAAGTCTTGATTGTACTTCAGGAAATAGGCACTTTCCGGGTCTCCAGGCGGTCCTGTGGCTTCATCATAGCAATTAGTCATATTTATTGCCACGCAGGGAGATGGCTTGACACAGTGGCTGCAACTCTGCCCTGAAGCATAAGGACAGCTTTGAGCTGGTACAGGACCAGGCAGTGTCTCACTCTGTGGTACATAGGGTCACTGTGAGTCACGATGCACTCTCTGGCATCCAGCAGCAGCAGCAACAATAGCAGCATTACCATTTAGGGCATATCAGACATGGGGAAGCATCTTGTGTCTCAGACGAGGACGCTCTGAGACGGTGGCTGCCCTGAGCACAGCATCGAGTAGGTGAGGGAAGGGGAGGTTAGAGCATCCTGCGTCACACAGTGAGCTGGTGGCAGAGCCAGGAACTGGGTCCAATCTTGTCTTAGTTTGAGCTCTCTCATAACGACAACACAGTGCAGATGCAATTAGCCCTTCCACTTCCCTTACCCTCACGAAGTATGCTTTCAATCATGAGAAACCTGTGTCCTCAACATGGGACTTGCCCTACCTGGAACATTCATACCTTCTTTGCAAAAGTACTTTTGCCACTACTACATGCCAGGCACTGTTCTAGGAACTGGAGATGAAGTAGTGAACTTAACAAAGTCCCCCCCACAGTTCCCCCCAATCCCATTTATATTTGCAGTGCAAAGAGATGCTGCTCCTAGGTGTTGTTGAGTCAGGTCTAACTCACAACACATGGTGACCTCATGTACAATGAAAGAAAGAAAGTCCGGATCTGTACCAAACTCACAATTGGTGCTATGTTTGAACCCAGTGGGTAAATCCATGTCAGCTAGGGTCTTCTTTTGTCCCACTGACTTGTTACCTCACCAAGCATGATGCCTTTTTCCAGAGACTGGTCCTTCATGAGAACATGTCCAAAGTACATGAGAAGAAGTTCTCAATAGGCTCACTTCCAAGGAGCATTCTGACCATGGTTCTTCTAAGATAAATTTGTTCAATCCAACTATTCCATTCATCAAAGCCTCTGGTGATCTAAGGATTTTAAATAATAAAATCCAAGATCACAGTAGGTATTGGAGCTTAAATCCTGAGCATGCAATTTGCAGAAAGCTATGGGTATCAGTGAAAACCCGAAATCCATTTGGTCTTCTCACTCACTTACTTATTCTATTTCTTTCGAAAACATCCTTTTAAATGGCTTACTTTGATTGTTATCATCCTATCCCTTTCTCAGTTTAAAAGGAAAACCCCAAAGCCCCACTCAAGTTACGCCCTCTTACCATTCTCTTGGACCATTGACCAGTGGCATGAACTGTCCTGCCCTCAGAAGAAGGAATTGGAAAGTGGATTACTACAGATGCAATCAGTTTAGAATTTAGCATTTTGTCATTTGTTTGCTCTTTGGACCTCTTTTAAACTTGTTCTAGTTTCTATTATGTTGGAGTTATAGTTTTCTGTGTTTTATTTTGTTGTCTTGTTGAGGGTTTTTGCTTGATTTTCCTTAAATGAAATCCAAGATGGGTAAATCTGTAAAGAGAGTAACAGGATCATAGGCTCATAAGTGGGGAGGGGTTTGGTGGGTTAGTGTGTCAGGCAGGGTTCTCTTAGAGAAATAAAATCAGGACACTAGTAATTCTTTTTATATATTTATATATAGAGAAAGGTATATAAGATAAGAAAGAAACAGTTAATGATACAGCAGTACAGATTGCTCGGTGCAACTCAGTTGCGTGAGACAGCTAGTAGACTGGCAGTCCTTCGAGTCTGGAGGGCCGCTGAGTAGTCCTCTGTAGAGCAATTCAGGCTATCTGGTCACAGACAGCAAATAGCAGAGAAGGTCACCAACAGTCAGTCAGATGACAGAGTCCAACAGTCCCCAGCTCAAGAGATGTATATCCCAGGAGCATGGCGAAGTAGGGCTTGAAGGAACCTCAATTCACAGCAACACAGTCCACAATTAGGTGTCCCACGGGTAGTGTTGCTTGGAGGTCCAGGCACAGGACAAACAAGGCAGCTCTCTGGTCCGAAGATCCAAAAGCAACAGAGAGGGCGGGACTCGCTGAGCCCTTCCTATCTCTGCCCTTCAATTCATCCCGTGTGTTCATTGGCCATGCCATCACAACAGACCCACCAATCTTATGTGGCCATGTTGGCATAACAAACCTACCCATCACAATCACCCCTTGCCAACATGGCACCTGCACACATTTTTTTACCCATATAGAATTTCCAGACATCAATGAAATCAAACTTATACTTAACATCAAACATCTATCATACATATAAATGAGAACACTCTGAGTCCAATCTGCCCCATCGTGGGCAAATGTCAGAGTTCACTTAAGGCAGTTCCCACAGTTAATCCTGGTGCACACAACACAGCAATTATAAGAGTCTTCAAAGATGCTGGGGCCCACCTCACAAACTTATTTCTTATGGTTGTAGTGAAGAATATGTCCTCAGGACACCCCCTTTTGGGGTCTATGGGAGTATCCTGATAGATCCATTCCACCATACCAATTTCCCTCAGCTTTTGGATGCCTTCTTCTACAGTGTACCAAGGTAGGTCAGGCACCTCAAGTTGGTCTAATCTAGGCTATCTGGCAGCCCATGCCCAACCAGACAAATAAGGAGTTGGATCCTCTCTTAGCCTCTCTCGCTGAGACATTGAAAGAAGAATCTGTGCTTAGGGGTTCCATATCCAGAAACTCAGACTGATCTAATATTACATTTCTTGCACCAGTATCCCAAACCCTCAGTAACCATTCCCAGGGTTACTCCCCAGGCTTTTGCTTGTACGCATTTGAAAGCTTGAGCAGTTCTTTGTGAGTATAGCATACTTCTTCTTGAGTAATCACCTCGACCTCACCCTTAGGAGCTTTCCTTGCCTTAATTTTAGTTACAGGTCTAGTAGAAACTATCGATGGTGAGGGTGTTTCCTGGGTGTTCTCAGCACTAGCTTATAAGTCATCTCCCTCAGGCTATGGTAGAGATGCAGCCTCACCTGGCGTTTCACCTTGAGTAGGTTGTTTGATCTGCTCAGGTGTGGGTTGTTTTGTTGATAGTAGACTACTATCTTCAGCTGGGAAGGGTAGATCTGTTGACTGGGCTGGCTCAATTGTTTCTAATGATGGAATAATATCCTCCTCTTCTGGATCATCAGCTGATATATTCCCATTACATGTTTCAGGGTCCCAATTGTTTCCTATCGATGCCCTCATTTTGGCTTCGGACACTGCTCTCGATCTGCTGTTCAGATGACGTTGTAATTCAGCCACTTGTTTCTGGATCTTTGGACCAGAGAGCTGCCTTGTTCGTCCTGTGCCTGGACCTCCAAGCAACACTACCTGTGGGACACCTAATTGTGGACTGTGTTGCTGTGAATTGAGGTTCCTTCAAGCCCTACTTCGCCATGCTCCTGGGATATACATCTCTTGAGCTGGGGACTGTTGGACTCTGTCATCTGACTGACTGTTGGTGACCTTCTCTGCTATTTGCTGTCTGTGACCAGATAGCCTGAATTGCTCTATAGAGAACTACTCCGCGGCCCCCAAGACTTGAAGGACTGCCAGTCTTCTAGCTGTCTCATCCAAGTGAGTTGCACTGAGCAATTTATGCTGCTTTATAGATTACTTAACTGTTTCTTTCTTACCTTATAGACTCTTCTTTCTATAGAAATATATAAAGAGAATTACTAGTGTACTGGCTTTATTTCTCTAAGAGAACCCTGCCTGATACACCGTGGAAGAGCCCTGAAAGCCTTGTGTTGAGTGAAGTAAGGGTGATGGTTAGCTGTTCTGTCAACTTTATGGCACCTGTGTGGAGGTAGGGTGTCCAGTCTATCAATCAAGTCCTAGCCTTGTAACACTTTTTTGGGATGTGGGATTACTTTGGGGATTATTTTTTAAATAAGGGATACACTGAGAACTTCTCTTTCTCTTTTCCCTTCCTGCCTGCCTGGATTGTGTGTCTGGCTCTGGGGTGAGCAGCCCATGCCTCTCTCCCTCCATGGGGCTGGTGGCACACTGCCATGTTTCTGTGGACCTTGGATTCACAAGACTCTGCACCCACAAGCCCATGGTCTTCCAGCTTCCCACATCGCATTGCTGCCTCACTCTCAGGCAGCTGTGTGAGTCTGAAGGGGGCTCCATCCAGTCCCAGGCCATGAACTTGTGTTAGCCTAGGGTGAGCCACTTTTGTGATATAAAACGCCTTTCTTCATCTAAAGTCCTTTCTTATTCCTATATGCATGTGACTGGGTGTTGTTGTTGTTGTTTTGCTTTTTTCCTCTCTGGGAAACTCAGCCTAACAGAGCAAGTCCATTGTAAAATTGTGTATCATATCATTTGACACAGACTCTGTAGAATAGACTGATGTACAGATCATTTTAATTGTTGCAGAGTACAGGGATGGGTGGGAAGGGGGAGCAGAGTCATTGCGTAGGAAGCACCCAGCTCTTGTTGAGGGTGATGCTTGTACAACCTGATGGGTGTATTTGGTGTCTCGGGTGAAAAATATCGAATTGAAGAATGCTGTGGGATATATATATATATATATATTTTAAAAGGAAAATGAATGCCACGGTCACAATTGCTCCACCATGAGGGGAAGCAGTTCGCCTGTCTATGCCTCAGTTCATCACCTCTGAAATGAGGAGGAGAAAAATTTCTGGAGGGTGAGGGCCAGCTGAACGGACAAAGGCACCAAACACAGCATGGAGCCGGAATCACACCTGATTCATTTCTCCTCCTTCCCTGTGGCTCTTGATGGCCAGCCACACGCCCTAGGATCTGCCGCCATGCTTCATGCAGGGTCGAGTTATTCAGACTCATGTCCCTGCCCTCTCACATGAGGATCACAGCTAGATATGGGGCTGGAGGTTTCACATCACTGCAAATTGCCCAGCTCTGATATGTACTGTCCTCTACTTGTCCCCAGTTGGCACGTATGCAGGGGGACAGCTGCAGATGTCACCAGCATGGTGACTTGTTCCAGGTGAGAAGAGGCTGTGCCCAGGGCAGACTGCTGGCAACCACAATGAGGGAAGCGACTGGACTCAGGACTCTGATGCTCATGGTGACATCAGAAGGGTGTGCTGCTGGGAAATGCTAGCCTTTTGCTCATCTGCAAGGTTGTAATTGGTCCCCCAGCTCCACGCCCTGTCTGCTCCCATCTTTTCTCCTTACAGCTGCCAGAGGCCAGAGTGGTCTACGGACATGCTGGACTCCTTCCTGGGGAGCACACCTTGTCTCCAATGATCTGAGATAAAGACGAAATTGTTGCAAAGCCTCAGGCCTGTCTCCTGCCACTTCTGGGTCCAGCGGCCCTGGCCCACACTCTGCCCACATGAGCATCCTTCCTTCCATCACAGGGCTTTTCACATGCTGGTGTCTTCCCATGGGGTACAGAGGGTCATAAGAGAAAGCAAACTAAATTCACTGCCATCAATTAGATGCTGACTCATACTGATCCCATCGGACAGGGTAGAACTGCCCCTGTGAGCTTCCGAGACTATAATTCTTTATGAGAGTGGTAAAATCAATAAGACACGGGTAGGCCTTTAGAGGCCTCGTGTACTGAAAGTATCATGCTTCCCCATATGCAATTGAAATGAAAATAATAGTAGGCTGTGACATCACCACTCATTTGTGTTTGGTATACTGTGGCGGCTTAAATGTTGCTGTGATGCTGGCAGCCACCATGCTATGATGCCTTCCATATCTAAAATGCTACCAAGATGGCAGGCAGGTTTTAGCAGTGCTTTCAAACTTAAGACAGATGAGGAAGAGAGACCTGACAAACTACTTCCAAAATTCAGTCAACGAAAGGCTATGGGCCACAATAGACGATTAACCCCATATGGGTAATCCTAGAAAAGGAGTCCCTAATGGTGGAAGACACTTAAAATACACAGGGACCGAGACAATGGGCAAGAGTGTGCCAGGGATGGCAAAGAAGGAGCAGGACCAGGGAGAGGGTTTTTGGTGCTTTTTTTTATGGAGTTGCTTCCAGTTGGAGATGGCTTCATGGCAACTACACACAGTGGGCTATACCAAATCATCTTAATTTTCATAATCACACATATATACATTATACAATATTATAAGATTCTGTGGGAGTCCCGATGGTGTAGTGGTGATTCATTAGACTGCGATCTGCAGGGTTGGCAGTTCAAAACCACCAGAAGCTCCCAGCAAAGGACTGGGCTTTCTTCTCCCATAAATAGTTACCATCTTGAAAACTCACAAAGGGTTGCTAGAAGTCAGATTGACTTGATAGCAGTGAGTTTGAGATGTCGGGTTTATGGGTACAATATTGAACAGTGCAGGAATCATTCAGAGAAGATGGAAGGAATGCACAGTCACTGTCCTAAAAAAGAACTCATCAACATGTAAAATAAGGGAGAGAATGACTCTTATCTTACAAATTGAACTGGTTTGAGAGGGCACGATCTGAAGGATAAAACTTATATACAAAAAAGACAGACAAAACTTAGGGGAGGGGTGTCTGCAATAAGATAATCCAGGTCCCAGAACTTTATTAGGACATACTTTCATAGTCTTTAGGTCACGTAGCCTGCTCATGCCAGGATTACACAAAGGGTGATTTACAGTTTTTGAGAGGCATGCAATGGAGCACTAACCTTTAAGTAGAGTTATACATAGATGGGAGGAACAAGGTTGGAAACACGAAGACACTGATAAGCTTGCAGGTGGCTCCTTTCTGCAGCCTTGGCCAGGGAGCAGGAGGCAAAGTGTTCATTTCATCTCAAGTGGAGAGACAGACCAACAGTCACCTCAATCAGCTCCCCAGGATGAGCTGTCAGCATCCATCCCTGCCCTTGGGCCATAAAATGTGGTGCTCCTCCCTGTTTGCCTAAGGAACAAGCAGCTTTACCCCCACAGACATTCCACCAGCCAACCACCCAAAGAACCAATGATATTGAAAGGAAAAGTCCAAGCTGCGCTGAAGACATTCATTAAAATCAAAATTCCAGGAACTGACTGAACAGCAGCTGAAATGATTCAGCAAGCTGGTGAAGCCCTGGAAGCAGTCACCTATGCCTCCAAAATTGGAAGATTGCCACCTGAATAACCAGTGGAAGAAATCCAATTTGTAGCCATTCCAGAGAAAGGTAGCCCAGCAGAACATGGTAATTACCCAACAACATCATTCATATCATACCTAAATAAAATGGTTGCAGAGGTCCATTGAGAGACAGCTGCCAGAAACTCACACCAGATTCAGAAGGGATCAGGGAACAAGGGATTTCATTGCTGATGTTGAATGGCTATTGACTGAAAGCAACAAGTACCAGATAGATATTTACTTGTATTCAACAGACTATACAAAGCATTCAACTGTATGGGTCATAATAAACTATGGACAGCATTGAGAAGAATGGGAATTTCAGTACACTTCATTATGCTCTGTGTGAATCAAGACATAATTGTTTGAACAGAACAAGGGGCTTCTGCATAGTTTTTAAGTGTATGCCAGCACTGTAGCCCCTCACTATCCGTATTCAATCTGTATGCTGAGCAAATAATCAGAGAAGCTGGACTATATGATGAAGAATGCAGCCTCAGGCTTGGAGGGAGGCTTATGAACAACCAGCAATGTGCAAATGGCGATACCTTACCTGCTGATAGTGAGGAGGATTTGAAGTACTTGCTGATGAAGATCAAGGATTATACCCCTTGGTCTAGAGTATAAGACAATGTAAAGAAAACGAACAAACAAAAGTCCTCACAATTGGACCACGAGGTCGCATCGTGATAAGAGGTAACAAGACCAAGTCAAGGATTTCATCTTGCTTGGATTCACGATCAACGCTCATAGAATCGGCAGTCAAGAGCTCAAATGACTCATTGCATTTGGGAAACCTGATGAAAGAGACCTCTTATAACGTTGAGAAGCAAGGGCGACTGCCACTCCCACAGCCCTGAGGTAGTCACTCTGCCTCCTCTTCCCTCAGAGAATACCAGTCCTCAGACCAAGGGACAGGCAGCTTCAAGGCAGGGCTCAGTTCATTCAGTGAGGCCTTTATGTTGAGTCCTCTGGTAGAGTCCCTGGGGATCCCATGCTCCCTGCAGGACCAGCAACCAAGATTGTCATAGTTACCATGGGGAAAGGGGAGAGAGCAGTTACTTAGGAAGGCATTGAGTTTGTGTCAATGATGCTGGAATAATTTGGAAAAGGATATCAATGATGGTTGTACTACAAGAAAGGCATAATGAATGACACTGAATGACCGAAGCAGACATTGTGGAGTCGGAGAATGTTTGGTTGTGCATAGTTTTGCCACAATTAGAAAAAGAATTAGATGATTAACAATGTGTTTCAGGAAGAAGAAAATGCTCTAGAATTGAATATGGTGACAGTTGTACAACTCTTCTTGATATGATTGAATTATTGAATTGTATGACATGGGGATAAAGTGCTAATACACCTGTTTTAAAAATAAGAAAAATCTTGATCATTTACAAACTGTTATTACTTTTTCCTATAGTACAATGTCCGATGTGTCCCTTCACTCACTTTCCCATTGTCCGTGCCCCAGAGAGGAGGTTATATGTAGATCCCTGAAATTGGTTCCCCCGTTCTATTTCACCATCCCTCCACCCTCCCAGTATCCCCACTCCCACTACTAGTCCTTAGGGATCATCAATCCTAAATTCCCCATGTTTCCGACACCAGTGTGCGTCCTTGGTCTGGTTGGATTTGTCTCGTAGAATTGGGCTCATGATAGTGAGTGGGAGGAAGTGTTTGTAAATTATCAAGGGCCCATGGCAGAGGGGGGTAAGGAAATATGGGGAGCTGGTAATGGGGGCCTAGGTGGAGGGAAGATACTTCGAGAGTGATAAAGGCTGTTCAACAAGCGTGCAACTGTGGCGTGCATACAGTTGATGTATGTATGGATCATGTTGGGAGTTGTAAGAGCCCCCAATAAAATAAGTCATTAAAAAAGGGGGAGGGGATGAGGAGCTAATACCAAGGGCTCAAGTAGAAACTATTTGGAAATTAATATGGCAACATGTGTATAAATATGCTTGTTACAAATGATGCATTGAATGTTTTAAGAGCTGTAAGAGCTCCCAGTAAAATCATTGGGAATAAAAAGAAAAAAAGAAAAGCAAGGATGTTATTTTGGGGACTAAGATGCATCTGACTCAAGCCATGGTATTTTCTATTGCCTCAGATGCATTGTATGTTTCTGACACTGTAACCCTTTATAGGAATAGAACACTTCATCTTTCTCCCTTGGAGTGGCTGGTAGTTTCGAACTGCTAATATTGCAGTTAGCAGCCTAACATGTAATGTGCTACACCACCAAAGTTCCAGAAGTTTTACCAGCACCATATTTGATGTTGGCAGAGTTCTATCCATGAGCACAAGAACTAGACAATACCCCTATCTTCCTGGTCACCCTGGAAGTATACTTGGTGGAGTACCAGGAAGCCTCATGGCTGAGAAGTACCCTCTGTTTTCATAGGTCATGGGAGAGAGAACTGGGCTTCATATTCTCTCGGGTGTATCTGATTATCAGGAAGCGTCTGGAAACAGAAAGAGGGTGTTGTCGTGAGAATTTGGAGTCAAAGACTGAAGGCATGGCTTGTCCAAACGAGGGAATCTCCTGGCAGTGCATACGGCTAATGTAGATTTAAGTCCACCCAGAGGTGCCTCATGAAAAAGACTTAACGGTCTGCTTCTTAAAAATCCATCATTGAACACCCAATGGAATACAGTTCCATCTGAACACATAAGGGGTTTTCACGAGTCAGAGTTGGCTTCATGGCCCATGGTATCCCTGTGACATAGATGCACAGAGCAGGGGAGAGAAAGGTGAGGATAAAGACATTCTTTGTTACGGAGAATTCCCCACAGGGGAAGACCAGAAGGGATATAGCCCCAGTTACTTTATTTTATACAGTTAGCCTAAGGTAGTTTACATAATTCAGTGTCTATGAAACTCTTACAAATGTTGCTTACAGGCAAACAAATTGGATATGGATGTCACCTACAAGGGTGTCAGATAACTCTGAGATTCCACTCTTATTTGTCCGACTGTGAGTGATTTAAAAGCTAGGTTCTCCTATCTCATTAGTCAATAGAGATAGCCTGAGACTGACCTCAGACTTACAGAAACTTACTGATTGCTTGCTTGCGGTCAACAATTGTTTTCTGTGTTTATTCTGAAAGCTGAGTAAATGTGAATTGCTTCCCTTAGTGTGTAAATTCCAAAGTTACACACACACACACACACACACACACAGATGCATTCTAATTCCAAACGGGCACCATCAAGACAGCCTGTACTGCTGTCGGCCTCCTCAGTGGTGTCAACTCCTAAATATTAAACTTCTTTCTTCCTCTCTAACTTGGAGTTAGTAAATTAGCTTGGTTGCTCCAGGGGATAAACTCTTATTAGTGGTCTCAAGGAGATGGCTGATCCGCTCACTCAGGCATTAATAAAAAGTTAATTTTTAAAAAAATCTGAGTCCACTTTCCACATTCCGCCCCCCCCCCCAAAGCTTATATCTCCTCCAGCTGAATGTGAATCACCCCCACACTCAAGAGTACAATTGGGTGTCATGTTCTTTGCTTAATATCAGCAGTAGTAACGCTCAGGCACTAAAAAAGCCCAACTAATTATATGTCTGTTTTCTTGGCTGTTATTATTTGCATATAACAAAGGCACCTGCCACGTTAATTATGCCTTTCTCCTATACATCTTATTCAGTCAGACAACTGAAAATGAGGAAGATTTTTTCTTGTGGGGGGAGGGGAGAGTTGTGTGTGGAAAGGGAAGGATTCTTTTTTTGCATCAGATCTTCAACTTTTCCTTGAGTTTAATGACAATGCTCAGTTATTTGAGGCCACCGTAACCAGATCACCTGGGAAGATAGTTTCCTGGATGAGAAAAAAGAAAAGAAGAAAACAAGGGAGGAATGAAGGGGAAAAAAAGGGTAGAAGGAAAGAAGCAAGAAAACAAAGAATCCTTAAAAGATAAAGTAGTGCAATCAAGGAGGAAGCAACCACACCTGCATGCAAAACATGGTAGTACATCGAGGATAAGGTTCCTGGACAATAATAGAAAAACAGAGGCATACATGTTTCACCTCTGCCCAAGAGGCATGGTGGAATGTCCCCTATAACTCCATCTCCACTCCCATTTTTATGTTGAAGCCTGAAGCAGAGCACAGATCTCATTTTTACATATGTGTAGCATGTGTTGCCTGGGGGGGGCCTGGTGATGTAATGCATAAGTGATCAGCTGTTCATGGAGAAACAGGTGATTCAGACTCATGCAGGGGCACCGCAGAGGAAAGATCTGGAAATCTGCATCTTCATAAAGATGACAAGTCATTGTGACCTACACGTTAGATTTAAACAAAGCACACAAGCAAAAAAGGTGACAGCCGGAAAAGTCTTTGGGGAAGTTCTGTTCTGTCACCTGGGGTCAAGATGAGGCAGAATCAAACACAGCCTCCAACAGCTGGATGTCTCCTTCCAAAGGACGTCTCCAAAATGCAAATCCAGGTACAGAAAAGATCTCGTTCCCAGCAGGGTCTTTTCCAGCGACGACCCTGCAGGCTACCCAAATGACACACCACTAACACGTGCCTGCTAACTTTGTTGACTAAAAGTTCCCTCCCTTGGAGGTGATTGTATAAACTCACTCTGCTCACTCACTTGTAAAAGAGTGGATTGACACCGTGGCTGCAACAATAGGACTGACTGTGAAGAAGGCGCAGGGCCAGGTAGTCTTTCCTTCTGTTGTGCCAAGGGTCGCTGTGGGTCACACCTGACTCGACGGCACACTAAAGAGCTCTTCATTGTATGAACACAGTGTTTACGTTGATGGATACTTGGGGTGGCTTCCAGTTTTAGATCTGTCGTGAAAATAGGAGCCTGCTGGGAACAGGTTCTTTTCTGGACCCTGATTGGATTTTGGAGATATTTGTTGATGCTGTTTGGTACTATTGACTGATTCTGACTCATCTTGATCCCAGATGACAGAGTAGAACTGCCCCAATGATAATTCCAGCTGTCACCTTTTGTGTTTTGTTTAAAACTAACTTGTATGTCATGAGGTGTTAGTCTGGGTAAACTAGGGAAACAAATCTGCAAAAATTTATATGTATAAAATTTTTATATAAAGGGTAAGTGTGCATTAAGAAGCATCCCAACCCAGTGCTGTCTAAACCCAGGAGTCCAACATTAGCCCATATGTCTGACACCAATCTATAAAGTCCTCCTCCTCAGTCTCACATAACACACACATACACACACACAATGATGTTGTAGGAGGAAAGCCAAATCAGTGAGTGTGTGAGCATCTCAGGACTGGCAGGGGTCTTCAGGCGGCTGCTCCAGCAGCCAGGGCTGCAGCAAGATAGGTCCATGTGACTTCTCTTCAGAGATGTCTCGCAGGAAGTGAGTCTTGCAAGCTTAAGCAGGAAACTGGCTAAGGCAGCTGTACCCTGGTCCGATCATCAGAGAACAAGAGACCCGAGAACTAGAAAGGTGTGGCTCACCTCGCCATTCATCTCTCTACCCTTCAATTAATCCCACATGTGTTTATCGGACAGGTTGGCAAACTTAACCTTAACTATCTCACACAATTAACAGTCATCTTGCTTGAGCATTATTAACCTGGACTCTCCATGAACTTGGGCACCTCCTTCTCTTAGTTAAGAGTCACGACATCATGGGATGAGAGTCGGCTTACAATGAGCAGATATTCTGAGTTTTCCAATGTGATTACACCATTGTAATGTCCCATCAGCAGTTTGTGAGAGAGAGTTCTAGTTCCTCCACTCCCTTGACAACACTTCACGATATCGAGTTTGTTACAGAAATCAGATTCACCCGCAACTCCTAATTATGAACTGCTCCCACCTCCTAACCCCCGGGCAAGACTATTATATTAAAATTCGTGATATATGCACAGTTGTTTGTGTGTATCTGGAAGTGTGTCTTTAATGTTTACCATGCATAGAAAGATACACTATCTTATCTTTGCCTTAACATTTGACTGATGTTAGGTACAATTGTTTGTACACTGGGGACTTCCTAGATCTTATTGTGGTTTTAAGGCTTTCCTTGAGTATTACTAACCCATATACCTTAGGGTTATGTTATGTAGTCATACTTTGAGAATGGTTTACCTCACAAAGATTCATATAGTGTGAATCACAATGTTTCAATTGTGTGTGGTTCTAATTTGCATATCTTTATGCTCCATTGAACTTTCTCAGCTACACTTAAATTAAATGTATTTCTTTAATAAGAAGAAAGCCTTGTTTTACACACACACACACACACACATGCACACCCACAAAAAGGAAAATGAAGACATCAGGAAGAATGCATGTTTTGGTGTTCATTTCAAGCATCCTGGAGGAATGGTCCTGGCTTGCCTCACTTCCAATTATCAGGGATATCCCTCAGCAGAGAACACTGGGATTGTTCAAATGAGACCAGTGCAATCACCAGCAGTTCTACTATTGGGGCATTGCATTAGGTAAAACTGCTGCATGTGACCTCTTTCAATTGTTGAAAAAAGGTGTCACTTTGAGCACTAAAGTACACATGTCCCAAATCATGGCATTTCAATGACCTTGTATGCATGTGAAAGTTGGCCATTGAATAAGAATGATTGAAGAAAAAGAAATGCATTTGAACTATGGCGTTGGAGAAGAATACTGAAAGTACCGTGAACTGCCGAAAGAACAAACACATCCGTCTAGGAAGAAGTACTGCCAGAATGCCCCTTAGAGGCAAGGAGGATGAGACTTTGTCTGATGTACTTTGGATGGACATGTTATCAGGAGAGACCAGTCCCTGGAGAAAAAAAAAAACACATCATATTTGGGAAAGTAGAGGGGCAGTGAAAAAGTGGAAGACTCTCCAGAAGATGGATTGACGCCATGGCTGCAAAAATGGGGTCAACCATAAGAACAACTGTGAGGTTGCTGCAGGACTGAGCTCAAAATTGCCCCTGAGCAACTTCGCCCAATTGCTTCTAGTGCACAGCCCAGCACTTAGCACTTAATTACATCTTGTCTTCTAGTATGCGTCACTGTCCCTGGTGGTTCCTCCCCTCTCTCAGGCTCCCTTGCCAAGTCCTCGAGGGCAGAGACCAAGTCTTGTAGGCTGAGCACCATGCAGCCTGGCTGAGTTTAGAGCTTATTAGATAAATGCTTGCTGATTGAAAGTTACCCTGCAGGATCTCTGCTCCCCGCCCCCTCTCTAGGGTCTAATCCCAGGTGTGTGGAAAGCAGTGGGGAAGGTTATGGGGGCCTTCCCCTTTAAATATGCATCCCCTTTGTGTAGAATTTGCATACTCCCACAACAGGCTAAGTGCCATCCATCGACACTTAGCAGTTTTACATTTAAAATGATACGGCACCCCTGCAGGCTGTCATTTCTCCATCTCAGTCATCTTTCCCTCATCGACACTGTGTGCATGTTCAATTAGGAACCGGGGCTGTTGCTCCCCTAAGGGGGGAATGTCACGCCTTCATTGTAGCAAGTGAGAGTCCGACCCAGGTTACCTAGCTAACATTGTGCCTGTCTTCCTGCGTAATTGTCCCTCATGTTTTCCTACACCTTCTGACACAATTACATGGATAGGACAATGTTCATACCTTCCACAGGGCCCAGGTCACTGAATCTCATCTGGAAATGAGACAAACAGGATGCAGCTTCCAACTGTCAGAAACTTTAACCCAAGGCAGTTTCAACAACAAACAAAGCAGAGCTAGATAAAAGGAGACTTGCTTTATTGCTTTTGCAACTGAACAATCCGGGGAGAGCTGGTATGGCTGGATCCAGCGACTAAAGTGGCATAGTGGTTGTGCGCGGGACTGCGGCCCACTGAGACGGAGGATCAGTTCCAGCAGTGGGGCTGGGCCTCCTACTCCCACCACCGGAGAGCAGTGATGTCCCCCCCCCCCCAAAAAAAATAATTAAAAAAAAAAAAGAGTTCACCAGTTTGGGGATCTTTAAAACTCACGAAAGACCATGTAAGCTGTAGCTACTGGTCTCTGCCTGTCTGGAGGAAAGACTAATGATGAAAATAGAAGATTCATGGGGAAAAAAAAAACCTAGTCTAATACATTAATGAACTATGTGAGCACAGGGACCTGATGAATTAGATGGTGCTTGGTTACCACCACCAACTGCTCTGAAAGGGATCACATTAGAAGGTCTGGGATAGAGTGGGAAGAAAAGTTGGATCGAAACTCAACATCATAAGAAAGGCTAAGTGTGATGGTTGGATAGGAACTAGTGGCAATGTTGAAACTATGACCCATAGTAGCCAACCCTTCAGGTCTGGCAAGGAACCGACCCCCATGGTTCAATTTTCAATTAAACATTCAATAGACTCAAAAGGGGGACAGTAACTTGAGGGAGTTATGGAAATAGGAATCAAACATTTGAGAAAATGGAGGGAGGAAGTAGGTCGAGTGATGTTACCTGGCGGGGATGGCAATCAATGGTATGAAACAAATGGGTGTGGATTGTTGAATGGGAAGCTGATGGGTTTCTCCACAAACTTTCCAGCAACTCAGAATAATAACTAAAATGTTCACCAGTCTTGCTCTTGCTGTCTTTCCTACTCGGGGTATAGTCCCAGAGAAACAGAACTTCACTTGCTCAAAATCTCAAGACTGTCTCCTTGGGCTGACAGGGGTCACATGGCTATCTTGAAGCCAATCACTGTGGTTGGCAGGAAAATGGGCCGATTAGCCAACTCTTGGGTGAGCTCCACTTAAATTGTGTGGTCTTAGAATAAGGAAGGTTACCCCAAAGTAGAGGGGGATTGTCAGAGGAAGACCAGCCACAAACCACCAGCATCAACACAGATTCTTCTTCTTCTTCTTCAAACCTGGGGATCCCTGGCACAGAAATGCTGGAGCAATCTAGTTGGAAATGAATATGTCAAGGCAGAAGAAAATGAAGTCTTCAGGGCATGGAGATGCCATTGTTTACCAGGGGGTTAATAAGTGTCAAGTGTTGGGAGAGAGACACAGGGGATCTGCCCACATGGGGCTTTGGGTCTTGTTGTGGAGGTAGTACCCAGACACCCACTCATGACTGAGAATGATGTGCAGGATGCTCTGTGTATGAACAGAGATTTGTTCTTAGCCTGGAATTGCTCAGCGACAGGCGGGTGCTCACACCAGCCCTGGACATCTGAACACCGTCCTCTTCACAAAGTCCTGCCATGGAACGGCTCCGAGGGCAGAAGATGTGGAACAGTTGCCCCACCTTGTAGGGGTAAAGAATTCTAATGGCTTGCTCTGAACTAGTTTTTGCTTATGGATGCAGCTGCCCAACTTTTGTGAAAGGGGAAACTATGCAACAGGCACCAAACTCATTGCTTGGAACCTGATTTTGACTCTTGGGGATTCCATGTGTTCGAGAATAGACCTTAGCTTAGTAAGGGTGTCTTGACTGTAATCTCTGCTGAAGCTGACCTCAGGCCTTTCTTCTGCACAACTGCTGGGTGGGTTTGAACAGCCAGCCTTTAGGTTCGTAGTCAAGTGCAAACAGTTTGTGATTCCTGGAACCTTAGCACGTGCAACGTACCAGTTATATTGCTGTTGTGAGATGTCACTGACTTGATTCAGACTCATAGCTACTCTGTGGACTACAAAAGGAAACGAAGCTCAGTCCTACACCATTGTCACAGTTGTTGCTAGGTGTGAGCCCAGCGATGCAGCCACCGTGTCAGTCCATCTTGTTGAAGGTCTTGCTCTTTCTTGCTGTGCCAGTACTTTACCAAGCACGATGTTCTTCTCCAGGGACTGGACTCTCCTGACATGTCCAAGTACGTAAGATGAGCTCTTGTCATCCTTGCCTTTAAGGAACATTCTGGCAGTATTTCTCCCAAAGCAGACTTGTTCATTCTTTTGACAGTGTATGATACATTCCATAGTCTTCACCTGCACTATCATTCCAATGCTCCAACTCTTCCTTAGTTTTTCATATTCAATGCCTGACTTTTACATGCATACGAGAAACTATCATGGCTCGGGTCAGGTGTACCCGAGTCCCCAAAGTAATATCCTTGCTTTTTGGCACTTTCAAGAGGGCTCGTGCAGCAGATTTCCCAATGCAGTATGTCCTTTGACCTCTTGACTGTGGCTTCCATGAGCACTGATTGTGGATCAAGCCAGCTGAAACCCTTGACAACTGCAATCTTTTCTCCTTTTTTGGGGGTGTTATCTACTGGTCCCGTTGTAAGAATTCCGGTCTTCTTGACATTGAGTTGCAGGCCTGACATTGGCACTGAAGTCTGCAGATCCTGATTCTCAGCAGCAAGGGCTGCAAGCCCTCCTCATTCTGCAAACCAGGAGGCATCATCTGCTTGCCTCAGGAAGGTCACAAGGCTTCCTCAAATCCCGAGGCTGTAGTATGCTTGAGTAGTCCAGCTCTCTGACAGTACCATGTATTTCTACACTTAGTAGGGCTGTGGTGTGCCTTCCAGTAAACTCGTGGAAACCCTGCAGCACAGGGTGGAGCTTCCCCCACAGGGCTTCCAAGATGGCCATCTTTAGGGAAACTGCCGGCCATGCCTTACTCCTTTGAAGCCACCTGTGGGTTTGAACCTCCATCCTTTCTGTTACCAGCCTAATCCTCATCTGCTTGTGCTCTCGGCTCTGTATGCTTTCACATAGATGACATCATCCTGACATCTTCCCAGATGCCTTGTGGAGGAGGGGGATGCTCATCACTGGGTGAGGAGACACAATCTCTGAAGGGAAGACCAAGCCGACCCAGGATCAGAAACAACTGAAGTCAGGTCTGATCCTCGACCTGTACCAGAACTCACGACTCTCGTTCCATAGCTCTCTGAAGTCCTGCTGGGTGCTGACCCTGGTCTTCAAACCTTGTGCCACATCGGGGCTCACTCAGAGCTGGCCCTTGGGTGCTGACCCCTGCCAGTGACCAGCAGCACTGACCCAGAGGGAGGAGCAAGGTGTCCTGACTATTCTCAGAGCCAGAGCCTTGAAGCTCTGGCCCAGAAACGCCAACCTCCTTTTCTGGGAGGTATTTCCGTCCCCTCCATCACTCATCCCTAACCTGGTTCCAGAAGCCGGGGGCAGTGGTGGTGATGGCGCTCAGCCAGCCCCACCAGAGCTTGAGAGCTTGGGCGGGTGTGGGTGGCAGGCGAGAGGTGGCCTATTTTACTTAAGAGAAGCGCTAAGACCTGCTTGCTATTTTGCTGGTAAGATCCAGGCCAGGCCCACTGTCAATAAAGGACTGCACCGTGGTCACAATCATGAAAAATGCCATTATGAGCCCAAACCTCAGTTGAAGAGGGTGAGCACAGTGCTGGCACTCAACAGACATCCTATGATGTCACTAACTCTAATGCCTGGTGGTATTGTGGGTATGCAGTGGGCTGCTCACCCCAAGGTCAGCAGTTCAAAACCCACCAGCTACTCCAAGGGAGACAAACAAAGCTTTCTACTCCTGTAAAGAGCTACAATCTTGGAATCCCACAGGGGCATTTATACTCTGCCCTAGAGAGCTGCCACCAGTCAGCATTGACTTGATGGTGGTGAATTTTTAAGGAAGATAAGTGAATGATCCCATGAATCAGATCACCTGAAATTCCTTCAAATTTTGGAGTTCTGGGGAGACAATTGTTTCTACTGAACTTAACAATCAGGGTGAATTAAAACAAACCCAGGGACAAGGAAATGATAAGTGGTCTAAAATCAATGGCAAGGAGGGTGTAGGAGGCCTGGTTGGACTTGATGAAAGGCAATGTAACTGAGAGGAATTACTGAAACCCACAGGAAGGCTGAACAAGATAGTGAGGCAAGAAGAAAGCAAAAGGAACTAGAGGAAAAAACTAGCAGGCAAAGGGCACTGATAGAGACCTAAATACAGGTACAAATAAAATATGTAAATATATTTATATATGACTGTGGAAAAATAGATCTATGAACATGCATTTATAGGTTTAATATTAAGCTAGCAGATAGATATTGGGCCTTGGCTCAAGTACACTCTTAATTCAAGAATACTTTGCTTTATTAACCTGGCATTCTATGTTACTCACCTTCCCAACACGATTACTGAAGACAAAGCAGGTACATAAGCACATGAGGTGACGAAAGCAGATGGTGCCTGGCTATAAAAAGATATAGCGTCTAGGGTCTTAAAGGCTTGAGATAAAGCAGTCATCTACTTGAGAAGCAACAAAGCCCACATGGAGGAAGCATACCAGCCTGTGTGATCATGAGGTATCAATAGGATCAGGTTTCAGGCATCAAAGACCCAGAGCAAAAAATCATATAATTGTGAATGATAGTGTGGAGTGGAGACCCAAAGCCCATCTGTAGGCAACTGGATATCCCCTTATAGAAGGGATGCAGGTAAAAGTTGGGGTGCAGTATAGCACCAATGGAACATACAACTTTCCTATAGTTATTTAATGCTCTCCCCACTATCATGACCCGATTCTACCTTACAAATCTGGCTAGACCAGAACATGTACATGGGTACAGACAAGAGCTGGAAACACAGGGAATTCAGGACAGAGAACCCCTCTCAAATATTAAGAAGAGCCATACCAGGAGGGTAAGAGGAAGTTGGGGGAAGATAGGAGGAACTAATCACGACTGTGGCAGTCATGTGCTTATGTTAATTTTATGATCAAAATGTAGGGGTGGAGTCCAGCCTGTTAATCTGGAGATAACCATTGAGTAGCCAATGAGGCCTCTATGTGGCCATGGCTTTCTCCTGAGACTTCTGGGAAATCTCACGATATTTCCCTGGTGAAATGAGAAACTATCTTTCCCCAGTTGTTGGGAGTTAGTCTCAGAGATGATGAATCCTAGACAAGACAAGATGGCAGTGCCTGAGAAGCTGGAGGAGCCAGTGGAGAGAACACATGGCTTTGCCCTGATGGGGCCAGACCTCTGAAGCTGGGGCGGCCACATGGAGACCTCTGCCAGAGATGAGTTGCTTCTGCTGTTGATGGACCCTGAGCCCTGGAAGCGAGGACCCATGTGGAGACCCCCTACCAGGGCCGGAATTCTGCACCCACTGGCCTATGACTTCGTGAGTCAGAAGGAGACTTTATAGATTGATTTCGGGCATATGGGTTAATATGGAACTTATGACTTTGAACTGGACTGGGCTCAATGTCGTGTTCCTCTTGTATATAAACCTTTTCCTTATATCTATATGCGAGTCTATGAATTTGTTCCTCTAGTCTACCCGGACTAACACAATGACCTACCTATAACCCCTTCCCAGGGGGATGGACAACAGAAAAGTGGGTGAAGTGAAATATCAGTCAGTGTAAGACATGAAGAAACAATAACAATAAATTATCAAGGGTTTATGAGGGTGGGAGGTGAAAATATGAACTGAAACCAAGGGATCAAGTAGAAGGAAAATGTTTTGAAAATGATGATGTACAAATGTGCTTGACACAATGTATGCATGCATGTATTGTGATAAGCATTGTATGAGCCCCCAGTAAAATGATTTATCAAGAAATTATAAGGGTTAATGAAAAATTGACCAATAGCTTCCAAATTCATACTACATTTCTCCTAATCACGTGCTCCTTCATTAGTGGCAACAGAACAATATCAGTACCTGTGGTTTACGGAGTCCTTCGTCTGCTCAGGAGAAACCCTGGTGGTGCAGTGGTTACATGTTGGGCTAGCAGGGTCAGCAGTTTGAAACCATCAGCCTCTCCAGGGGAGAAAATGGAGGCTTTCTATTTCCATAAAAGGTTACGGTCTCAGAATTCCCACAAGAGCAGTTCTACTTCCCATTGGGTTCTTAGGAGTTGGTCTCTCCTTGATAGCAGTGAGTTTGGTTTTGGGGGGTTAGTCTGCCCACATGACTCTGGGATGACCCTTCTCCTGACACCTGTTTTTCATCAGCTGTACAGCAGTCTTGCAGGCCAACAGCATCCTAAAGGAGAAACCACTGGACCCAGGTCACACCACCAGTCAGTGGCACCATCAAAATTCAAACTGTATCTGACCTGCCTGCCTGCCTTCAAAGCAGCAGGCAATAGGGACAGGGCCATGGGCCCGACAGAGCAAAATCCCTACTCTTCTGAAAAAAAAAAAAAAAAACAACCAAACAAACCCCAACCCCTACCAAGACTACATGGATCCATGGTCCATCTGTTAGTTTGTCATACGCTGGTGGCCTGCATGTTGCTGTGATGCTGGAAGCAATGTTGCTGGTATTTAAACAGAAATCAAAAGGGTCACCCATGAAGGGTGGCTCTCTGTGGATCTTCTAGACCGAAAGGGACTTAGAAGAAAGGCCAGGTGAGCTGCTTTTCAAAATCAGCCAATGAAAACCCTGAGAATCATCACAGAAAAGAGGCCAGCATAAAACTGAAAGATGAAGAGCCCCCCTCCCAAATTTGGAAGGTACCCAGTCTACAATGGCCACACGTCTGAAGGTGAGCGGACCCACGGTGGTACAGAAGGTGTGGCATGGGCCACAGTTTGTCCCTAAGGTCACCATGAGTCAGAGCAAACTCAGTGACAACTATCAAGAGTAACACACACACACCTTCTGATATTGGTGAAAAACAAGCAAACAAACAAATAGAAAAACAATCAATTCTCACTCCTTCCATCCTCTAGCAGAGATGAAAAGATCCTCTGCATTTCTGAGACGACAACAATGAGACACGCTGCTAATTTTCCTGAGGAGAAGCTGGAGGGTTTGAGCTGCCAACCTTACAGTTAGCAGCCCAAAGGCCAATCCATTGAGCCAGTAGGGCTCCTTCAAGGACTGGTGTTAATGGTGGCAGTTAGCTGCCACAGAATGGCTAAGACTCACAGTGACCTTGTGTACAGCGCTGCTAGCTCATCCTTGCATGAGCCCATCATTGTAGCCACGGTGTCAATGCATCTTGCTGAGGGTTTCCTTTTTTTTCACTCCCCCTCCATGATGCCCTCTTGATGGACTGGTCTCTCCTGACAAGTCTAAAGGTTTGGCTGCCATGCAGTGTATATGTGCCCCTTGCTTACTACCGCGCTTACGGGACCACCTGGAGTCCTGCTCAGGAACAGTGTTCAGGCATGGGGAACAGCCACCCACCACAGCCCTGAGGGGGGCGGGGGGAGGGATCTACTGAAGAAGGAGGGTGGTAGCATGTGGTATCTGAGAGTCCAGAGATCTACCTCCTGTATTGAGAAGCTCTGGTGGCACAGCTGGCTAAGCACCGGGCTGCTAACCTCAAGGTCGGTGGTTCAAATTCATAACCATCCCTTAGGAGACCGATGAGGCTGTGTGCTCCCAGAAAGATGGACCTTCTCAGGAATCCAAGGCACTGTTCTCCTCTGTCCTGTAGGGTTGCCAGGAAGTCAGCATGGGTGGGGGGATGAGCTGTGTTTTACAACTGCTCTGGACAATGTCCTCGGGGGAGGGGGGTGGGGTTGAGGAATCTCTACAGTTGGGAGTGTAGCCTTGCCCTCATCTTGCTTGGATTTGGGGTTCCTCGGGCTTCGTGGAGGGACCTCTGTTAGTAGAGCAGTGAAGTACTCAGCTGTGAAGTGAGAGGTCATAGGTTCAAACCCACCAGTCACCTAAGATCTGTTACCATAAGGATAACTGCCTAGGAAATCCGACTGGGCAGCTCTATGGATGAAAGAGTGCCACACAGCAAGCTTCTCGGGGAGGACTGACCAAAAGTGACTTCAAGGGGGCATGTGAGACTGCTACCACATTGCTCCAGGGAGAGCCAGTGATGACTTGGACCAGAATGTGCAGAGGTTTGGTCTGAAATACATCTTGAGGGAGGCCATGGAGGTGTGCACAGCGTGAGAAGAGGGGCGAAGATCCACACAAACAGGTTCTGCTTGAACAACATAAAACAATACAGCAAAACAAACCGTCATCACGGAGTTCACGCTAACCGATGGTGACTCCGCTGTGTGTCAGAGTTGAGCTTCAAACATCTTTTGGAAGAGATTGCCAGGCCTTTCTTCTTCGGTGCCTCCGGGGGAACTGAACCTGCAGCCTTTTCGTTAGCCGTCGAGTGTATTGGCAGTTTGTACTAGGAACCCACCCATGACCAGCAAGTTGATTCTGACTTACAGTGGAACAGCCAACTCCATCTCTCTCCCAGGAATGTCTGTGGGGTTTGAACCATCAACCTTGAGGATAGCAGCCCAAAGAAAAGGAGTGATTAATCACATAAAGTGCTGTTGCTAAATTGAGGTGGATTGGGGCTGAGATCTATGGTTGTTTTTAGCAAATGAGGGATCATGGGTGACCTTGGCAAGAGGAATTTAGTCATCTGGTGGGGGCTGGGGCTGGGGAGAAAACAAGAGCGGATGAAGAAAGAGAAAGCAAAAGCAATGTCTTCTGAGTATTTTCTGGGAAGAGAACAAGAAAAGAGAATAAGCTGGACAACCCGGTGGTAGTGGTGGTGGTGGTGGTGGTGGTGTGTGTGTGTGTGTGTGTGTGTGTGTGTGGTGGAAGGGGGGATTTAAAGACGAAGATGGGAACACATTTGTCTTCAGATGGGAACGCTTCCACAGAGGGGGCAATTTCATGATGCAAGCCCCTGGTTGGAGCGGTGTTCCTGAGTGGGCTGGGGAGGATGTGACTCAGGGGACAATTGGAGAATGTCCGCCCTGTCCCCCCTCTGCCAGGTGGCCCTTCTCTTCCTCATTTGATGCCTTCTCCACTCCTCTGTTCAGAAGCACCCTGCGCTTCCTGCCGAATGCTCCTGTTGGCGAGAACAAAGCTTCGGCTGAGTGCATGCTATTTCTGCCACCGATAACCATGAATTAGGGAGCAGGGAGAAGTGAGAGGAGACAGCCGACTTTGTCTGAGCTACTGAATTTAGGTGTGCGAGCCGCAAGCAGGGCCCTGAAATCACCTTGCGGGATGCTTCCAAGGTTGGGAGACAGTTTCCAGAAACAGCGATGCCCAGGAACATAGGCCAGATAAGTTATGTATAGGCATACGCATGATACATGCTATATTGTAATATACAATGATGACATAATTAATTAGGGGTGGTGGGTGGCCAGAAGAACCAATCTGTCTTGGATGAAGTATAGTCAGGATGCTCCTTAGAAGCTGGGATGGCGAGACTGTTTTGTGCTGTTGGGACATGTCATCAAGAGACATGCCATCATGTTCCTGGAGGAGGACATCATGCTGGGTAAAGCAGAGGCTGGGGGCAAACAGGAAGCCCCGCCGTCCACGAGATGGGTGGACCACCCCCGGCTCAAACATGACCTGCATCGGGAGGTCTGCGCAGGACCGAATGGGGCTTATTCTGTCATCCGTACGCATGCAATGAGTCAGAAGCTACTTAATGACACCTAACAGCAACGAACTAAAATACAAGTGACAAAAGAAGCTAGAAAGTTCACAGAGGACACGGTATTTTTACCACCGTGTCCCCAACTTGAAAACAGCTGGTACCGAAAAGGAGCCTTCCAAGGTCATGCAGACAACAAATGAAGACTGAGGTCCTATGTGAGAGGCTATGAGACAGAGAAGAGAGGGCTTGTCAGGGGGCTCAGAACCCAGCAGGTCTTCTAACTGAGGACCCTACAAGGTAGCCTCCTGGCCAGTGCTTGCAGAGAGATTGCACAGGATGCCATCGGCACACTGGCAGTTGGCTAGCTCAGGTGAGTTTGGAGGAGGGGAGACTCAGAGAAATTCATGCAGGAGAAGTGTAAAGCCGAGCATGCTCCCGACACGGGGAACAGCACGTGCACAACCCCAGCAGCGGGAAGCAGCAGGGCAAGTGCAGAAAGCACCAAGTACCGCAGCACGTCTGGAGGTGGATCCCAATCCTGGGACTTTGTGGGTTTGGGCGAGCGTGGGGCGGGGCGGGGGGGGCAGGGTTGGTAGGTGGACAAATGACTTGCCATCCGCTACGGGCCTCAGTGTTGGCAGTTTCTACCCCCACAGCTGCGGCATGGAAGAAAGGCCTGGTGAGCCGCTTCCATAAAGATGACAGGCAAGCAAGCCTCAAGGAGCAGCTATACTCCCTGACAGATGGGGTTGCTGGCAGTTGGAAAACTGGACAATAATTGTTGCCGGTTTGCTGGGTTCTATTCTTTCTTAAGTTTTTAATATTTCTATTTTAATAAACCATTTTATTGGGGGCTCTTACAGCTCATTTAACAATCCATCCATCCATCATATCATCACATTTGTACATCAGCGCCTCTATTTTAGTCCTTCCTCCCCACCCTCCCACCCTCATGAACCCTTGATAAATTGTAAATTATTATTATTATTTTAATTTCTTACACCATCTGCTGTCTCCCTTCACCAGTATTTCTGTTGTGTATCATGGGGGGGGCGGGGGGAGG